>JZSA01000363.1:0-176178 GCA_000956155.1 Cotesia vestalis | reverse complement strand
GGGGAACCAGCTTTTGACAGTTAGTTCACGATTTTTGACGCTCACGACGGGCGAGTATGTGTGAGAGGAACTTTATTTTGTAAAGACCAGTTTTGAATCGGATCTTCGTTACCGACGAAAGGTACGCGTGCGTTTTACCGACGATTGAATATTGTTTTGAAATCATTTGCTTTATACTGTTTGTTTCGATTTAGGTTTTGGGTTTTGATATAACCTAAACTTGTATCACGTGGTTTTGTTTATTTGTAATCTTTTCTTTAACTTATTTAGATAAATAAATTACTATTTTATCTTTATCATAACCTGTTTGATCTTTCGAGTTTATTTCTTTAGATTTAGTATCTTTCATGCTATTTATAATTAATTGAGTTTGCTTTGGCATTTATTTTTTTTGGTTTTGTATATTGGTACTATCCCTGTTTTGACCCTGGACTTCGGCGAGCTTCAGATTCGAGCAACGGGGGCGTTTGAGTCGCAGTACCATTCATAGTATTTTGTTATTTAAAAAAAACACTCAAAAATTACCCGTTACAAAAATGATATAAAAATGATCAAAGCCAAGGCGGCGCGATCAACCACGGGCCGTCAATACCCAAAAATGTAAGAGAGAGCTCGGATATATGGCGTCTACCCGAATAGTCGCGCAAATTTTCACAAAACTGCGTTGATCAGTGAATAACTGGATTCAGCTGAGTTTATGAAGATAAATTGAATGATATTAAGTAAATTGAACTAAAACGATATGACTTGTAAGAATTTATGACTTGTATTGTACGCTATGTGATATGCAAGAGCGACTGCGTAAAATTGCTATTGATTCAAGGGCCTCAGAGCAACTAGTGGTCCAGGCCACCGCACGAGCCAATTCGGTTTTTCCTATCTGGCCCCAATCTGCGCGATACCGTTCTGCGCCTACGCCGCAACTTGACGACTACGATGACTCCCGAATTTAAACGAATTCTGGTAAGAAAATTGTTCGAGAATTTTCTAGTCAAAGCTAGAGCTAATAAATAGATATAGTCATCTGATATCGTACGCCCACGCTCTCTCTCAACAGATATAGATGTAATTGTGTATAGCACAATACATGCGTGATTCTACTCTACACACACACACACGTGTATACTCAATCGTATATGTACGATTCGACTCGACATTTATGTTGATTTAAAAAAATTAACCAAAAAAAGTGTTAAATATTTAACACAACATTTTTTAATGCATTGACGCCAAATTTTGTACTGTGTAGTTTGTCGTTCTATAAGCTTACCAGTAACTTCAGTTCCGTGACATTTTCCATTGAATTATTGGTAATTGATCCTATCACAACAATTTTATTTTTTTGATTTTTATACAAAAAATACCTAATATTGTTATTTAAAATATTTAAGAAATATTTATTAGAAAATATTGTAATTAAAAGTATCAAAAAATCATCAAGCCAAAGTTTTAATTATTCATAATTCGTAATTCTTGGTAATCACATTATGAATGCAGGTTGCTAATTTAAATAATATAAAAGAATAATTTTAATTCTTGCCACTGCTTGTTAAATACATAATATTTTATTATATACTACGTTAAATTAAATAACTAAAATTTTATTATTTCAAACACAAAAACGTTAATAAACATGTCGAGTATAATTTGAATTTTCAATATTTAACTCAACATATTTTCTCATAAAGCTCTACAATGCTTAGGGCGTTTCATTTCGTCGCGACGATCAGTCTTGCCATTAAATTTTATGACAGGAGAAATTTGAAAAAGCTCGAAGACTATCCGTTTTGTTGGCATCTCTTTCTTTCTCTTGACAGTCTCTCGGGGAATAAATAATAAAATAGAAATGGTTTGTTAAAATTTCAGCCGGTGGCAAGTGGCAATAAACCACCGGTTCAAGTCGATATTCCTCTGGTGGTTGTACCATTACTATTACTATATGTAGAATGTGGAGGAAGAGGCGGTAAAGAAAGAGTATGGAGTGAAAACGAATGCGATACGAGCAACCGAAATAAAAAGAGATGAAACTATAAACGTTAACCTACACGTCTATCCGTTCCTTTTGAATCTAAGTTTAGTTCGCCTAGTCCAATCTAGTCTCGTCATATTTTCCCACATGTACAGAAACGTATAACGTTCCTTTTTTATTGCTCCCATATCCCTTAAATCATATTTTTTTCTTTCATTTTATCTCCTCAAAAGTATCCGATAAATTTTCGTTTATTTTAACCCATTGTATTCAGGAATACGAAATTTAAAACTGCTGAATTTGCTTCCGTAAATTTTTGTGCTTTCATTTTATAACAAAACTTTGATTGTCATGTTGACTACAATAGTTTTTTTATTAATCTATTACTTTTTTTATTATTTGACTCCGTTTTTTTAGCATTGAAATTTATTCCCCGCATAATTAATCATGAGTTTTTACTTTCATTAATTCAAATTGATTGACGTCACAAACTGACTTTTCAAGACAGAACTTGCAGTGGCTGTTTTTTTATGTGATTGTAAAAAGATACATCGACGAAAACAATGTTGTTTTTTTTCCTCACCAGAGATAAACAAGAAGGCATGAGGTTTATTAACGCAATACCCAAAAACTATATCGAGCCTCAATACATCGTTTTGCTGAGCAGCTTGTATTTTCCTACGTACAACTGAATCTTAGGCTTGTGGAAGTTGACGCTTAGTTATTTTTGTAACAGATTTTTTTTAAGCTCTTTCTCACTTTCACTATCATATATGCTGTATATATATTTATAATACATTAACAAGTAGACACTCTGACGCTTAAAATAATTTTTTATTCATTTTTCTCTTTATTTACTATTTAACCGCGTGCGACAAAGACTAATATTTATAAAATATCTATTTTAACCGAGCATTAAATGAAGAAAACGAAAATGATTGACCCTTGAAATTAGTCCTTAAACTTCTTGTTGTTTTTTAGTCTAAGAGATCAGGAATATGTTTTTGAGTTTTACAGGTTAATGCTGTTTCTAGGTAAAAAAAAAACATTTCTGCACATTTCAACGTGATGCGTTGTGTGCTCAGTTTTATCTCTGAAAATTTGAAATTCTCATTTGTATTTTATTATTATTGTTTTTAAACTAATTTATTTGAATATATGTGATAAATAATAATATAATTAGAAAGTTGTTTAGGGCAATCCATTTAAAACATGTGTATTAATCATCAGTCATCACACGCCATAAACATCTCATTTTTTTTTTCTGGATGATTTCTTATCAATCTTTTTTGTAGATATAATTAATTATAATTATAATTTATAGATTTTATAGATATAAAAATTGTAATTAATTTTTTATAGGCAAAATTTTTGTTATTTAAAAGGTAATTAATGAAACTCAGTACATTTATAGAGTTTTTCGTATTTAAAGATTTGCCTTTCTTGATCCATATAATCTTTAAGGCAATTAATAGATCGTTAAAATATATAATATTAAAATATCAAGGACAAATGACAATACAATAATTTAATAACTTTATCCTAGTGCCCTGATCAAGACCATCAGGATAAAAAAAATGACAATATTTTTCAGGTGAATCATATACCATCCATAGAATAACAGTAAATATTTTCCATTTTTTTATTTATTAAAATATTAAAATCTAATGTTTCTGGTTTTTACTTATATAAAAAAGTTTGAAAATGAATAACAGTTTAAAAAATAGAAAATACAGTTAAATTGTAAAGCAAACTAAAAAGTAGAAAATAATTTTGAATGATTTTTAATAAGTTATTATTTAAATTAAGTTAAAATTATTTTCTACTTTCTAGTTGAAATCATAATGAACCGTATTTTTTCCTTTTAAACTATTATTTATTAAACTATTATTTATATCTTAAGTTGTTCAGATGTAGCTTGATGAATATTAGTTTCCATATAATATAAAAAAAATTAGGAAAACGGTTGACCCTGAAGGCCATTCCTGCAACTTCCCGCTAATTCCATACCTGTGCGCTTAAAACTGCACTTATGACATTTTTGAGATCTTCGAGCTCAAAAGTCTGATATAAGTTTTATAAAACACTATTTTTTGAATTTTCAAACCGCAATAACTTTTGAATGAATCAACCGATTTTCAGGCGGTTGGCAGAATTCGACGCAGTTTTTGAAGCCTCATAGAGAATTTTTAAGTTTAAATTGATCGAACAATAAATTTAAAAGTAATTGAAAAAAAAATTTTTTTGGTTTTCTTTCGTTCACGATATCTCTCGAACGAATCAACCGATTTTGACCGGATTTGCGACAATCGACGTGATTTTTCATGGTTAAGAGCTGATTAGTTTTTGGAATCGATTGGTCATACCGTTTGAAAGTTATTCCTAAAAAACCACTTTTGAAAACTTTTTTTTCTTATTTTTTTTTTAGATTTCTCAAAATCTACTGGTCCGAATTGTATCAAAAATATAATTTCGGCTAAGCCCTCTTGAATGGCGCCAACCGCGATGGAATCGGTCAAACCGTTCAAAAATCTTCGATTTTCTTAGTGGGAAGTTAAAAATTGTTTTAGATCACAAATACTGTTGAGATAGCAAGACATGTGTTCTACCAGATTTGTACTTAAATCAGTAAGTAATAATGAGCTGTAGTAAACACTATGGTTAGAGTGAAACACTTTCTGTCTGGTCTTGAAAAGAGTGTTGGTTTCAAAAAAAGAAGCTATGATATTTTTGTGTTGTATAAGTCGGGTAATTATTATGTAAGAATAAATAAGAAAACAGGCACGTGCAGATAATATTTACAAATGAACGGAGGTGTGAAAAAAACCACGAAGAGAATGTCTTGCCTTTACGATTTATAGCTCATCGTGCTTCCCCACTCAAGATACGTTCTGAATAATAAGTTGAAATCGTTATACTGAAGTATACTAAAGGCGTAGGGACAAGTACATTTGAGAAACATTAAGGAAAATATTCTCTTGCGGAAGAAAGTGCTACCACAACGAATTTAGATAACTATACTGATTTAAAACTGATGATTTCTTTCAAAGATTTTTGATAAATTTGGACGTACAGTGATCAAATTTGTTCGAGGTTATGTAAAAATTAGATTTCTATTGAACACAACTAAGAATTTAAAATTTAAAAAAATTAATACTATTGATGAAAAAGGTCTGAAGATTCTTCGGTGACAAAAAAATTATTGCTAGTAATGGATATTTCTATTACTTCTGAATGTGATGAATGACAAAATTAAAATTTCTTGAACCTTGAAAATTTTAATTGTAAATTTTGAGAAAGATCGCCTACAGGGTACATGATAAACTCGAGTTCACAAGTTGAAAAAACTCTATTTAAATAAATTAATCTCTTTATTAGAATGATAAATGCAATTTAATGAGATTGCATATCATCATGGCAGTTGATCAATAGTAAAACGTATTCTACTTGCTTTCACGATTGAAGCCGGATATTAACTTTACTGTCAATCACTGGGTGCCCATTTGAAGTAGACTATCGAAAGTCAATTTTTTTATTAGTCTGAAAATTTCTGCTAGAGAAATTAATTCTTTTTTTTAATTTATTTAATCGTCAAAACTTATCAAATTAAAAATTTTTACCAACTTAATGTTATATTTATTAGGCGAAGGAAGCGAGTTTGTACATTTGAAGAAAATTTCACTTTTCAGGGTAGACTCTAAAAAAAAAGTTCGCATTTCAAATGATTAACTTACTAAAAATCAGGGCTAATCAACTTTTTGTATGAAATCCATACGATACCATACTGATAAAAAATTAACATGATTTAAAACGAAAAATCTTGAACCAAGAACATCATTTTTTTGATGAGTTTAATTGTCTTAAATTAAAAGAAAAAATTATTGAACTAAAAAGTCGTTCGTGGCGCAAGTAAATTTTTCTTATTTTAAGAATTTTTCTCCTTGACTCAAGATAATTACACACGCAAAAAAATCGCTCTCAGAGCAATACTGTATTGCTATAATAGCTATCCCCACGTAGCCATCTACTTAATTGTTACTAGAGTCATCTTCAAGATCGCTCTGACAGCAATACTAGGGTGTGTCATTTTGAGGCGACTTTTTTTTTTAACGAAAAAACAGGCTGAAAACTTGCAGGAAGGTGAGAAAAGAAGCCTGTTCAAAGCGGAGCTCTTAATATTGATATTTAGAGGTACCAGTTTCTAACTTTCTGTCATTTAAATAACATAGGAAAAAATTTTTTATTTTTTTTAATTTTCTAACTTGGCATTCGCACCTCATATAAATAAATTCATAGCATATTCTTGTAAAGGATTCAACGCTCTATAAAAAAGGTTTCTTCTACTTTTATCGTAAAGATGGCCGCTCTAAAGATATTCAAACGTAAACTTCTAAATGTATAAAATTTTGACTGTTCAGTTATTAAACAAATTAATTTATTACTGTCTTAAAAATTATTCTTATGTAAAACTGGTTCTGATACGCTATTATTTTCATAAAGTTAAAAGAAAAATTACTCATGTAGCAAATTTTTTTCTTTATTATTTTATTTACTGTAAGAAAATCATGACCCGAGCTAAATGAATTTAATATTTGAAAGTTTCACGGAATTATCAATTTATTACTTTATGAAAATTTTGGAAGTCAATGGATATTACCTTGTTTAAACAAAGTTAAGCAATGTAACTACACAGATTGAAGTGCCCTGATTCAGAAAAATGATTTGAAATGATTACCTCCATGTTAAATGTATATCTATATAGTACTCAAATCCGATGCCTTTAAATCATTTCAAATAATTTTAAATCATTTCAAATTAGATTTCTTAATCAGGGTGTTCTTTTATTACAGTCTGGATATTTTTATCGATGCTCTTTTACTACTTGTATTAGAAATTGAAATAATTCTTCATCTTTAGTTTGACATGCGTTATATTCTTCCACTAATGCAACGCCACGTTCTGCAATGTCATTGCAACTTTCAATTTTTTAAAATACTCTAAATGTTCTTGATAGCTCTCATTTTCTGACCACAATAGTACATATTCATCAAGAAAATCACATGGCAAATCGAATTTTTCAAATATTTTCAATGATTGCTTGGGAATAAATTCACTTATATTTTTATTTAAGTCAGTTTCCAGTGAATTTTCAGCCTTTGTGCGTCGTTTTTCAATTATTGTAGTCTTAATTTATTTTCATCGCTTCAACCATTTACCGTTTAATTTAAACAGGAAAATTTTCATCAAATAATGCAAGAGTAGCTTTTCACTCAAATGCCTAAGATGATCAGATAGTTTTCGAGTAGCAGATAGTGAGACAAATGAATTTGGTTTTTTATAGAAAATTAATTTTTGCAATAATTTTAAATCTTGATTTGGAGCAATATGTGTCTATATGGTTACATTAGAGGGCGTTGTTGGAAAATGTAGCATAGCTATTCTAGCCATCTAAAGTATTGCTACCAAAGCCATACAGTACTACTACTGGAGAAATACGTATTGCTGTAGTAGAGATCTACAAGTAGCTATCTAGTAGATAGTTCCAGGAGCAATATTTTTTTCTCCGTGAATTCTTTAAAAAAATATTCTTGGTTCAAGGATTTTTCTCTTAAATCAATTTAATTTCTTTATTAGTGCATCCATACTTAAATACAAGTAAACTAAAAGAATTGTAAGTATCTGCTCGAGTTTTAAATTAATAATAGTTACATTAAAAATTAATTGATAGAAAATAATAACTTTAAAAAAATATAGACATCGAAATTAAGCCGGGAATCGAATCTTGATCTCCGTCATCACATGTCAGAAGCTTTACTACTTAAGCTATCACATACCCTTCACCATGAATAATTTTCTTGTTTCAACAATTTTTCTCTTAAAGTAAGTTAATTTTTCTACTAGTGTAGTGTTATTGTTTGTCGATATTGTTACTTTTGCATTGACTACGTTATTTTTTAATCTAGTTCATAAGTATTCTGAGTATATCTATAGTAACCTTAATGTTTAAAACTTTAAATAATACCTGTGCAGTGACAAAAATATTTGCATAGTCTAATTATCAATGTTGTTACCTAAGCTTCAATTATTTTTTTTTAAGTTACCCTGTTTCTAACTTACGCCGGCGGGTCATTACATAAATAAATAAATAAATAAATAATTAAAATTTTATCATTTCAAATTAAAATGAGCGTTTAAAGCGTACTCTTCTTTAAACTTCAAAACCTTTTTATACTTTTTATTATTTATATTATTATTCTAATTGACTCTTTGAAAGTCGTATAAAAGGTATAAAAAGCTTACCTTTAAGCTAGGAAGTATATAATATAACAGTTTTCAATCGGTGAAAAGTCAGTAATGAAATTCATCACAAAGTTATGATATTGCAACTGACATTTATTTTCTTAATATTCTCTCAACAGACATCAAATACATAAGTTTGACGTTTAAAATAACTTCCGACATTTTCACACAGATTTAATCATAATAAGTTTTGGAATATTCTCAGCTATAACATTTTATAGTCAAAAGTGTATATTAAAACTTCTCATACATTAAATTTAATTCTAGCGTTTAATTTTTATTACGCAACTTAATAGTTTATAATTTTGACACGCGAATTAAATTCGTTCCTCGGATTAGATTAATATAGTATTATTTATATTTACATTTTTGTAAGAAAACAGTCTTATGCTATTCAATAATGACGCAAAAATAGGTGCCAAAAAATAAAGTCTCAAGATTATGGGTATAATTTCTTAGATGTAGATATACTAAAACACTGCGTCTTCTCATCATGACACAGGTGGCCTGTATAAAGTTCGTACCACGTGTTAACACTCACAAAATGTCTTTCATCTAAATATTTAACGTTATTCATTTGATAAATATTCAAATGAAGGATAAATTATTTATTCTTCGTGAATCTATATAATTCATTGACGATAAAAATAACTTATCAATTTGAGATCGAATGTTAAATAATTCAAATATAATTCTAAGAAGAAAGAGTCAGTAATAGCAACTTAGAGAATGTATTTTAATCTTTGAATTAATCGAACTTATTTAATCATGTTGATTTAACTTTAAATCGAAAAAAAAATAATTAAAAAGGGAAAATAACATCATTGTGATTTTTTATTTAATTTATGCTGGCCTCGGACTAATTGTTTGCAATGTCTTACAATCTGTTTTTGTTCAAAGATATAAATACACAATGGCGATGAGAATAATCTTCTTACGTATTTTTTTTTATTCGATCATCAATTGATAAAACATCATCAAAATAAAAAAATATCTGAAATTAATTCTCAATTAAAATATTTTAGTCAAATTTTTTTTTCTCAATTACTTAATTATAAAAATTTAATCGAAATTAAATTTAATCCGAATGCTGTCACTGTCTTTTGAGTTTGTCAATGCTCAAAGCATTGAAAACATATCACAAAATACTTTGGCACGCAGTAACCCCATTAACCAGCCACGACAATTTATACTCTTGGCTACTATTTGTCTCTACTCCCCCGATTACGCATTGTCGCGACAGCAGCATCGAAGTCTTCAAATAAATACGTAACATTATTTAAGTTATTGCATTTGCTTTTTTTTTATCAAACAACAACTAATTTTTTTTTTTGTATCATTGATTAAGTAAATTATTAACGAAAGATAAATATCTTTACTTGCTTTTTAATCGAAATTGTTTATTTCTTGGCTGACTACTATTTGTGCTAATTCTACTTAAGGTTTATCTATTCTATCTTTGTCATTTTAGTTAATCATTTACAGTCACTTGAGCTTGTACTTAACAACTTATAGTGCAGAAGATCAACAAGTATCTAGAGTGTCACGCAGTCGCTTTCAAGCTTCAGATGTATATGTATATATATGTATATACAAAAAAGTAATATACAGCACAAATAGTTTATGATTAAAATTTTCACCTCTATCGGTTTTTCTGCTTCGTTAAAGTAACTGGCATGAGTAGCTCCATGTACATTTTTTATAAAGCTATTATTGTAAAAATAAAAATATTATAAACTATTTACTCCATTACCGCGAATAAATTTAGCGTTTAAAAGTTTGAATACAAAAGAAAAAATAATATAAATCAATGTCTACCTTTTAATTTATCCATTTCTATTTTGGAACACTTTAAGCGAAAAAAATTTTTTTTCTCTAAAATGAACAAAAAAAGTGGTAAAACTAAGAAAGCGTTACTTCTTATAAACACACCGAAGCTAATAGTACAGGTCAACGATCCAACGCTCACTGACCGAGAGAAGTTGAGACTAGACTGCGAGCCGCAACGACCAGAGGGTAGTACATACTAAGCTTTGCGGCGCTGACGCCGAGCTCTCGTCTCATTTTATTTCTACATCCATTTGAGAATTTCTCTAGTATAGTAAGCATCCCCTCCACTCGTTATATTACATATTATATATTATATATTATCTCACATCACATCCATTCAAATTCCCATAGTTTACATTAGTCATCGTTCATCGTTTTAATTGTGTGTGCTATATAAGGAAAATTCAGTGAAAAGTATGAATTATACCAGCCATGTCAACTCATGAAAAAATTATTTAAACTTATGATATATGATCTAAATCCTATATTCAATGAAGATCCATAGATTTGATTTTATATTTTTGAGATTTTAAAAAGTCACGGTTAGAACCGAAAAATTTTATTATTATTATTATTATTATTATTATACGAAGTATTTCAGATCCCAGTTAATGTAATACTAATTAATTTTTTTACTTTTATGTTAACAATCAATTTTCAAGGTATTGTTTTTTAACAAATTTTGTTATTTATATTTTTAAAAAATTTTTAGAAAATTAAAAAAAAAAATTTTTATTTATATTGTAAATAATTTTTGAAAAAGTTTTATTTGTTTTTTTTTTTTTTTTTTTTTTTAATAGTTTAAAGTCACATAAACTACTAAGGTCATGAGCGACTACGGTAGGAGGTAAACTTTTGAAATTGGAACTCGTTTTATTTGTTTTTGGGCAGAGCAGAATAATACACTTAAATATTGAAAATATTCATTGGTGTACGCCGGACTCGAACCCGGTCCAATGCTTTGGTAAGCAAAGGCCGGATCCGATAGGCTACTGCGCGCCTCTTTGTTATTTATAATTTATATAACATTACTAATTTTTGTATGTATTTAATTAGATGCCTGAAAAAGCCATGATCCATGGCGAAACGTCGCTGAATTGAAATAAAAATTGACATGAAAAAGCTTTGATCCGTAACAACCTGAATTATTTATTTTATTATCATCATTTTTATTTAAATAATAATTTTAGCTTTTATAAAAATTTAAGAGCTAAATTTTTTTTAAACCGGTGAGGTTAGCCGAGTAGTCTAAGACGCATGGCCTATAGAGCACTCGGACTGGCTCACCGGCCAGGCGTGGGTTCGAATCCCAAGCTGGTCTTAGAAACCATCTTGGTTGATATTCGACCGTTGCCGCGTAGATTAGGATTTTCACAATCCAAAAAGACCCCAACGCGTCACTCCCAACAGTTAAAGTCGGCGATATGACCACAGCAGTTAAAACCGACTCTGAATGATAATTAATTAAAAAAAAAAAAAAAAATTTTAATTACAAATTTATTACCCAAGAATTTGAATGATCGAAAATGAATTACTCGTAAAGTTAGTCTCTTTTCAAGCTTTTTGTTCTTAATTAATGTACACACAGATGTTGACATATTAATTTTCTCGACAAATATAACGGTACTTGTAAAATCGATCCGGTTTATCCGTGAACAAATATTTACTTTTTAAATTAATTCATTAAAATTCAATAAAGCATCACGGACCATGACAACCTCCAGTATTTACAATAATAACCGAAGTTTTACACAGTACAAGGATTATAGAGTAATTAATGTGGGCGTGTAAATTTAAATTTAAATTGATCCATGCTCTCTTTGTTGAATAACTCTCATTATTTTTTTTCATTAATTATAATTAACAATATAATTACGATAAATTTCATTTGAATAATGTTGGGAAATTATTCGTTATATTTTTAGACTGTAATTAAAAATTGTAATGAAATAAAAACAAAAAAATACTTCAAAGTTAGTTTTTGAAGTGGATTATATGTTTGATATGATTATCACAATATCAAGTTCATTCATAATATTTCCAGAGGAAAATAATTTAAACTAGTTAACCGAGTAATAATTATATAATGTTTTTACCCTTAATTAAACAGCGGGAAAATAATATTTTCATAAGCACATCAACATTTTCTAACTATATTGATTGCAATATGTGATACAAAGTTTCTAACCAGTACATAGTTTTTAACCTAGATTAAATTTTATAATTTTTCATGCACATTATTTTTAAATGTCGATAATTTGTTCACATCCAAGCTTATTTATTTATTAATTTATCAGCTGTCAAATATTATTTTTTATAGACCTAGTAATTTTTCCCGGAAAATTTGTATAATTCATTCACGTTCGATAAAACTTAGCCAATAACGAATTATTTTATTAAACCTTCCTTGAAATCATCCAATTTCAACTCCAGAAAAATAAGTCAATATATAACTAAAAACTTTAGTACCAGACTTTTTTTTTGGGATAATTTTGTTCAAAAAAATTCTTTGAAGCAAAACTCCATCTGTTATCTCGAATAGATACTTTTTTAATTTTTGAAAGAGTTTATGTTGAAACACTAAATTTTTGTTTGATTTAAAAATTTAATTATTCAAACCATTAAACCTCGCGGATAAGAAATAATCGCCTAAACTTTTAAAAATTGGGATTCGCTGCTTTCTGATATTCCGCTTCCATGAACCAATGAGTGTCTTTGTCTTTAAATGAATTTAGTAGTTTTGAACAGAAGTTCTCACGCGTGTCAGTTAATTTATTTTACTTACTTACAAATTTAACTGCAACGATGACCCTTTGTCTTCGGTTGACTCTTTGGTTGGTTGTCGATAGATAGTCATAGTAAATAGATAGGTGAACAGTGGTAGTTTAGTAATAGTGTATAGCGGTGATAACAATAAACTTAACTTTATTACACAAAATAAGCACTTATAATATAAACTTGTGGTATTTCGGTTACGTCATTCAACAAAATATTTATAGGGATAGAATAATTTAACTTAGTGTTATAAATAATTAAATAATAGTAACAAACGTGGTGAATAATCACCTAATGCAAAATAATAAAATTAATAGAAGTAATATAAAATATTTCTGATAATTAATGTTAATCTGTTAGTAGAATTTTAGTAGATTTTAGTAGTAAGTTTTATAAATTTTGGTGAGTAATCACCTAATAGTGGTATTAGTGGTATAGTAGTAAATTTACTAAGAAATATCAATCGTGGTGGTTGACACCGGGGGATAGATCGAAGTGTCGATCAATGCTCAGGTTTTGAGGCTCGTAGCTGATTTTCCCCTCCTCGTGTCGTCTTGTGACGTCACGGAGGCTACACATTAATTTAGCTAGTGTCGGTAACGGAATTTTCGGGTGGTAGTTCGCCAGGCTGATAAAATCGGGACATTTTGCAGTGTCTCAATGTATTCCAGTAGTTAAATTAGATCGATTAAATGAATATTCACTAAAAAACAGCTGTTAAAAAAATTCACACATAAATGTGTATTATGTCTTCAGACTAAAAATTCTTTGCCGGAATTTAGAGTAATAAAGCTTCAGTTTTAGATTTGATTTCCAAACTTATGTAAGTTATTGTCTAATTCTTAACCATATTAATGTATTAGTTGATCGATTTTAAAAAGTATTAAATATTTACTAAAACCTTTTTTGATAACTTTGTAAATAACACAAAAATGTTTTAAAAAACCAGCCGAGAAATTTTCATTCTGCATGAAAAAATAAGCAGGAAATTTAAACGCCAAACCGATATTTTAGTGCGTACCTAAAGAATTGAGTGTCGGTTAATTATACCGAACAGTGAACATGAAATAATATAATAACAGCAAAATATAACACGATCAAATATTTGCCCTCGAAAGAAAAATAACTTTTTACACCGTCTAGAATTATTTTCACACTTAAAAGTGCAGAAAATAGAGCAAGGTAGGTCATATTATTAGAAAGTTTAATTCATAAAGTAAAACACAACTTGATAATTTAAAATTAGTGCGTAAGTTTCATGAGGTTTTTAAACTATTTGTACGAGTCATGAGTAATTCAAGTTTATGTATATAACAACAGTCACACATGTGAAATGAGGCCATTTACTTTTGATAAATCAACAAAACACAAATGAGTTATTTCTTTGACTAATTAATTTTAAACCTACAAAATTGAATGTAATCTGCGATTTATAAATTAGTTTACATAGTGAATTTATCTTACTCATTCATTAATTCATCAGAAACAATTGGTTGATATGATCTAATCACGATATTTACTACATGTACTCAGAAACTAATCAAAGAAATTGTCGTCATTACACGGAAAAAAGTAAACTATAATAAATAATAATCGATTCAAAATAAGTAATGATCAACTGCTAAAAATTACCATTTCAAAAAGTAAAATCGTGATTTTAATCATCACTATGTAATATTTATCATTTAAATGCTACAGTTTATTCTTTACATGGAAGAAAATACTATTTCAAACAGTAATATTCGCTGTGTGAATGTCGAAAATGTTAAAGTATAATAATTAAGAATTTTGACTTTGATATTTATCATTTCGTACACTGATAAAAAAATTGACTTGACTCAAGAGCCAAAATCTTGAACCAAGAATACCATTTTGAAGAAAATGAAGAAAATGAGTTAAGAAATTATTCTTGGTCTAAGAAAATTTTCTTGTTTCAAGAATTTATTCTCTTGACTCAAGAAAATCATTTTCTTCAAAATGGTATTCTTGGTTCAAGATGTCGGCTCTTGAGTCAAGTTAATTTTTTTATCAGTGTACCTAAAAAATGATCACAAGATATGTTAAAAGTATAAAATATAGTTACTAAATTTCTAATACAAGCAACGTCAATATTTACAAAGTGAAACGGTGAATTTTAAACGCAACGCTAAAAATGAAACTGTAATTATGAACTTGCTTGGACTGGTAAAATGTATATTCTAAGAGTAGACTTTTTATTGTTTCAAATGTTGAATTCTCTCAGAGTGATACCCCCTTCTCCTCATGGTATGGACTATATATTGAAACGGCAATTTTTACTTCTTAAAACTGTAATTTTTTAAGATGAGAGAGTTGTTATTTACTATAGTGTCAGCTACTAATCACTTATTTTCGATATTAAATTATAAATTGTGGCTTTTACACTTTCTACATTAAGGTCTTTAATATTTATATTTTTGCCACCCCGATGTCCGTTTTACTGTTTGAAACGATAAAAATTAACCGGAATCCGAGTGAATTTTACAGTTTACTTTTTTCCGTGTACCAGCTTTTGCAAGTCATAAATATATAAACTCCATAGGGGGTCATAGAGCGATAACAAGGTCGAAATGTCTTTGGTAAATATCTGATTGACATCTTGTGGGTACGTAGTAGGGTGGGCTGTGTAACAGGTCTACTCTTTTTTTTTCATTGGAAGAAAAAATTACATAAAGATTGCATTTGGGTAATCCCAATGCTGCCACATATATAAAATACAATACTGTGTCTTACTCTTAAATTTATGGTACAGTTACACACTTATAAGCGCCTCGTTCAAATTACTAAATTACACACCGAGGGAAGTAAAGTAAGAAAGTCTGAGATCACATGTAATTGTTGGCGGAGGCGAACAATTGAGACTTTCTTACTTTACTTCCCGAGAAGTGTCATATACTATTTCGTGCTCTCCTAGCCGAAAGTACGCTCTTTTGGGCCGCAGTTTACTCCAGAAAGAGCAACTTTTGTGGCTTACTCCAGCACATGCGGGCTACGCATACTTTCTGGCCCGGCAGCACAGAACCTCGCTTTTTTTTATATTTTCGTGGCGCGACCGGCCTATACAGCGGGTTTCAATTGTATCTGCTTCCGAAAAAAGCAAAATAGTATATTACATACCTAGGCCAGTAAAATAAGAAAAGCCTTAGACCACATGTTTGTCAACCTCGGCTTCGCCTCGGCCAACAATTACATGTGATCTGAGACTTTTCTTATTTTACTGGCCTAGGTATGTAATATACTATTTATGAAACTAATAGTTATAGTAGATTAAAAAAGACCATTCGGCAGCCGAAATGGAAGTAGATTTCATTTTAATGATAATAATAATAATAATTTCTTATAAATAAAAAAAAATTACAATTATATTTTAAGTATTATTCATATTGTAATCATTACAACCGAAGTTTAAACAGTCATGACATTACAATCCGCCTCGAGGGCAGAAAAAGACGAAAAGTCAAAGCCCCAATAGATGCTCATATACCAGTACATTATCACTCCATGTATTTATATATTTATATATGAATATAGATAGTATAGTCGAAATATAGCAAAATTTTTCAAAAGTTCCCTCATGAGGACCAATGCAATAGTTAGATTTCTGTGAAATCTACTAAAAAAGTTTCTTTGAAATTTTGCTATTCTTTCTGTAAGAAAACGATTATAGTGAATGTGAAGGTATGGATAGTGAATGTAAAGGTATGGACATCAGAGCTAATTTAATATACTTTAAGATCTGATTTACACAAGATAATCTACGGCATTCAAAAGTTATTGGACCGAAAACAAAATAAATCAAATTTTTGACAGCTTAAATGAGCTTTAATAAGTGATTTAATTAGTGAAATGGATCCAATAGTTACAGAAATTAAAGGTTACTGAATAAACGTTGAGATTGTATCGACTAAAATCAAAAAAATCGATGCATTCGAAAGTTTTTTCGAAAAGATCTAAGAAAAACAGAATATTTATTGCGCTGTAAAAATCAGGGATATACATAGGTTATAACATGGCTTATCACAACATATAAATATGGAATTTGAAGCTTTTTTGTTAAGCAATAAAATGCAATTCACAAAAAATTTCCGTATTTTAATGCATTCAAGAGTTATTAAACACATAACCGAAAAAAATCAAATTTTTAGGAATTTTTTGAAATTTTCAATCGGCTCCTATTTCTAGACTAACCTATCGATTCGGCTCATCTAAGAACTTAAGTTTAGTAATTGTCGGTAGAATATGTATATTGAGTTTAACAACAGTTAATACATAAATATATAAACTTTTTAACCAATTGCGTTTTTTTCTGATTCAGCTCGGCGAGCTGAGTAAGGATCACTGAAAATTTTTTGTAAATTCCGACATAAGGACCACTGCAATAGTAAAATTTCATTAAAACAATGCTATTATTTCTACAATAAACGACTAAAGCTAATGTATAGATATGGAAATTGAAGCTTAATTAATGAGCTTTAAGAAACAATTTACACAAATGAGATGATGTGAGGCATTCAAAATTTATTGAACCGAGAACAAAAAAAATTACATTTTTAGCGAATTTTTGACAGCTTAAATCAGCTTTGATGAGTGATTTAATTAGTAAAAGAGATCAGATTGGTACATATGTATATATATATATATATATATATATATATATATATATATGTATATATATATACATACATATATCAACTTTTGAACCAATAGTGTTTTCTGGCTCAGCTCGGCGAGCTGAGTAAGGATTCATGAAAATTTTTTGTAAATTCCGACATGAGAACCGCTGCAATAGTTAGATTTCTAGGAAATCTACTAAAAAGTAACATAAATTGTAATAAAAACTTACCAGCCAAATCTAGAACCATAATATTTTCACTTTGATCTTCTGGTTGTGCTGAAGTATCATGTTACTAAATCCGGATATATTATTCGATCTTTGCCCGGCCAAAAACAACTTTTTTTCTTCATTAATGTAATCTTTTTATTTAATTATTATTTAAAGTCTGTTTTAACTGCTGTGGTCATATCGTCGACTTTAACTGTTAGGAGTGGTACGTTGAGGTCTTTTTGGGTTGTGAAAATCGTAACCTACCTGGCAAGGGTCGAATCTCAACCAAGCTGGTTTCTAAGACCAGCTTGGGATTCGAACCCATGCCTGGCCGGTGAGTCAGTCCAAGTGTTCTATAGGCCATGCGCATTAGACCACTCGGCTAACGTCACCGGTTATTCTTCATCAATGTATCTATCGACATTTAGTTTGGCAATATCAAATGTTTTTCAATTTTTGAGAAAAATCGGACTCTTTCTTTTTAACCTCTTCTAATAAAATTGAAAGCTTCTTTTGCGCATATACCTCACCACATGTTGGAATATCATCTTCGGTCCATTTCTCTTGCACTTTAATGATTGTTAAACTGACAATGTGTTTTTGTTGAAATTTTAGATTTTTTTTTGATAGAGAAATACCGATATAACCTCTACCAAAGTAGGAAACTTGCGTCCACTAAAACTTTCAGTTGGATCACCGACAATATGACTTAAGTAATCCATGGTCTACTTACAATTAACCTCAAATAACACCTCAACTCAATATTATATAATAGATGATAACTACATTCAAACTACTCAGACTTTTAAATAACAATGCTGTGTGTGTGTGTGTGTGTGTGTGTGTGTGTGTGTGTGTGTGTGTGTGTGTGTGTGTGTGTGTGTGTGTGTGTGTGTGTGTGTGTGTGTGTGTGTGTGTGTAAACCTCCTATAACTTTCGAACGATTCGACCGATTTCATCGCGGTTGGCGCACGAAAAGGCTTGACCAAACTTAGATTTTGAATACGATTCGGACTGATAGATTTGGAGAAATCTCAAAAAAACTGTGAAAAGATGTGAGAAAATTTTTTTTTTTTCAAGTGGCTTTTTTAGAATAACTTTTAAACGGCTCAACTGATCAATTCCAAAAACTAATCAGCTCTTAACACCGAAAAACCACGTCGATTGCTGCCAACCGCTTGAAAATCGGTTTATTCATTCAAAAGTTATTGCAGTTTAAACATTCAAAAAATAGTGTTTAATCAAACATCTATCAAACTTTTGAGCTCGAAAAGCCCAAAACCATAGTAAAGCTATCTCTTTGAGCTCAGAGAGCTTAAAATAACACATAAATTGTATTTTTGCGCTTGAAGAGCTCAAAAACGTCATAACATTGCAGTTTTAAGCGCTTCGATTTGGAATTAGGGGGAAGTTGCAGGGATGGCCTTTAGGATCAACCGTTTTCCAGATTTTTTTTCTAGTAATTACAAAAAGTGCAGAATGGTGTTTAGCATTACGCTTTAATAATTCTGAAATAAAAAAATTGTTACATTTCCTACGGGATGTTTTGGTCTGCTCTGCTACTGCCGAACAGTAAAATCATTATTTACTTTCTTATTCAAGTAAATGTGATGTAATAATGAGATTCGATGAAATAAATAAATTAAGACTATCAAAATATATTTTACAATCAATTTTTATATCATATTTATGATAAACTGATTTGATACGTTATGTACTTCATATAATTATTGTCACATAAGATAGCAGCATAGCAGATCGGGATTTCAAGACGCACGGAGATCACTAAAGTTAAGCAGCATTGAGCATGGTTAATAGGTGGATGGGTGACTGCCGGTAGTACAGCTGTTAAATTACATGTAATCATTTATTTTTTATTTTTATTCATTGTATAGAATTGCGTATGACTCTTTCAAGGACCATATCCATAAAATTAAGCAAAATATTCCATTAAAAGTAATAATACATAATTAAATATTGTTATATATAATTATATATAGTTCTATATGATTATATATAATTAGACCTGACACACACACACACACACACACACACACACACACACACACACACACACACACACACACACACACACACACACACACACACACACACACACACACACACACACACACACACACACACACACACACACACACACACACACACACACACACACACACACACACACACACACACACACACACACACACACACACACACACACACACACACACACACACACACACGGACATCATCGCGGGAATAGTCAGGGAAGCTTCCTAGGACCTCAAAACGTCAAGATCTGATGAGAAGTCGATTTTCGAAAAACGGGGTGAAACCAATAACTTCCCGATTTTTGAAAATTTTCAATTTTCTTAGCGGGAAGTTAAAAATGTGTTTTTTTTTTTCAAACTACTTTGAAATTCCTCGTTCGATCAATTTAAACTTAATGATTCTTCATGAGGCATAAAAAACTGCGTCGAATTTCGCCAATCGGGTGAAAATCGGTTCATTCATTCAAAAGTTATTGCGGTTTGAAAATTCAAAATATAGTGTTTTATCAAACCTTTATCAGATTTTTGAGCTTGGAGAGCTCAAAATGATACGAAAATTATAAAAACGTAGTAAGTAAATTTTTGAGAGCTTATGTATGGAATGGCTTTCAGGGTTAACCGCTTTCCTAATTTTTTTATCTTGCTGATCCTGATCAGGGCTCCAATATAAAGCTATTAATTTAAATTATTGCATTACCATCTGTCCTTGATACATCTAAAAATTTTCAAATGAATTGTACATTTTGAAGTTTGTAAAAATTACAGTGGAAAATTCCGTTACATATAGTAACAGGACAAACCTATAAAGGCAAGTTAAAAAAAATGTATTTTTTAAAGAAAGTTATCAAAACTCTTTGTAAATTAAATTCTATACTTATTACAATCGCTGTTATAAAATGCGTTGTATACGTGATAATTGATAAATAATAACTTTAAGAATACCGATTAACTTTTAATGAATTTATTGTTTTAAAATAAGTCTCACGTAAATAAAAATATAACAATGTCAAGCTAAGAGCGGATTGAAGTTTCAAAACCAACCCGCAGGGTCACCCATTTTCCAGACATTTTTTTTTATACCACGCTGACATTAATCATTCTAAAGAGCATGACTCGTATAAATGTGTATTACAAATAACACGCACTTACGTATGTCCAGTTGAAAGTATGACCGTGACAAACACTAGCCAGAGGTCATTATCCCATGCTCATAAACGCATCTTCACGATCGATATTATCGACCGGAACAATTAAATGTGGCTTTTGTTAACAATATAGGTGTACATATACACCGAGGTTGATTTAACGATTGTTTCTATGGTTACCGTTGGCTCAAGGGTTTCATTGGGGTCTGAAGCATTAAGGGATATAGATCGACGGAGTTGTCCGCCGTTAACACGCGGGTGAACACTCGTTCTTACACTTGCTACTTGCTACTTGATACTTGTTACTTTTTATATTTACTTTTAAACTAGACCGAGTACTCGACACTTGTTGTTGTATTTCATCAGTCTTCCACTCTCACAATTTTATTTGACAACAATATAGGTATTTATCCACACCGCAGGACAGTGAAATAATTAACATCACTTTTATCAAACAAAAGAAACAGAGTTTATGAAAGCAAACAAATAAATAACAATTTTTGTTTCACTCTCCTGCGTAATATAAGATATTTTATCTCGAGCCCCTCTGTTATCATATTAAAGTTATAAAAAAAAAAAAGAAAATATACATTTATACGTAATACATAATATCCTGCGGGATATAAAAATGACGGGAAGAATATCTTTAGTCGAGCAAAAAAGACTGCAGTGGGCAAAAGAACGAGGTAAGTACAATATTTATAGCATAAAAAAAATTTTTTTTCCTGTTTTTTCAAATTTTATTTTCCCCCCATGATTTTTGCTATATTTATATAATATAAATCAGAATTATATAACTGATTAATTTCTTCTTTTAAATTACTTAATAATTTTAACACCTACAATTCATAACAACAATTTTGATTTGATAATATTACAAAAAAATATCCATAATCGTTTTGAAGTAGGGTCCATCATATTTTTCACAATAAAATATCGATAAATAAGAATTTTTTATTTTTAAATTGATTCACTTGTAGAATACAATTTTTAATTAATTTTACGGTTCTTATTTTTCACAAAAATTTTATATACTACAAAAAAAATTATATATTCTCAAAAAAAAATCAACTAAAAAAAAAAGTTTTTGTTTTAAATAATTCTTGTTTTTCACAAATTAAAAAAAAATATGTGACTGTTAAGAAAAATTTTTAACTATTATTTTTATGAATTTAAATATTGTGAACTCTACTTCAAAATAATTACCAAAAACATAAAAATCAATCAAAATCATTTAAAATTATGTTATGTTATTTTTTTTTTTTTTTTTTTAACAGAAGAAATGGCTAGATTAAATGAGCACTGGAATGCCTCAAAGCCATCGAATCCAATTTACTCAGCAATTCGGTATACTAATCATTTATTTGCATTATCAATTTTTGATAAATTTTAATATTACTTTTTTAAATGTAATTTTGTTTTATTTTTAATTTTTTCTATTGTAATTAGCTCGAGAATGTCGACCCGCGACTACCAGAGTACTAGTAGCAGTAGAAAGCCTCTCCGTGCTTGTGAGCACTACGGTAGTGCTGCAAGTTTGAAAAGTATCGACACTGCATCAACGAGCTTAAGAAGTTTGAACTTTCCTAATAGCGGTAGCATGATAAATATTGTTGATTGCACAGAACCGCCAGAGTCGATGCGAAGACGAAGTCCTAGCTTGCCGCCAATATATTCCAAAGAACACCATCAACATCAACACACATATAAATCACAGGTGAGTCGATATATCAATGCAATTAATATAAAAATAAATCTAAGTTTTGACGTAAAGGTGTATTTTGATCTAGAGACCAAATTTTAGGTGTTTTTTTTTTATTTCAAGTGCATTAAAAAAACAAATTACATTTTTGCCAAATATTTATTGGTATTTTAAGAATATACAAAAACATATGAAAACGAAGCAAAAGTTACAAACTGGTACCGGGTGAGGGGTATAATAAAAATTAAATTAAGGGGGATACCCACTGTGAGGATCGAAAAAATAGGTGATTTTCGGGAATTTTTTTGACTGGGATAATAAAGGAATTCGGAGATCGGGTTTTTTTGTTTTACAAAGTATACATTAAGATTATTCTCCTAAATTTTTATCAAAAAATATCGTTATTACAAAGTTATTAGCATTTTTGTGGAGCACCAAAAAAATTTCCACCACCACGGTGCGATCTCTAACTCAAAAACAAATTATCTAAAGCAAAAAAACAAAACAGCGTTGTAATCTGCATTCATGTGGTTATCGTTGCATGTAGGAGATTTTGAAAATTTGGATTTGAAAAAAATGGCGACAAGTAAAAATTTTTTCGTTTTTTTTTCTCATTTTTTTGGATTCAAACAGCCCTAAAAAATCGTAAAAATCAAAATTTTCAACATCCCTTACGTGCAACAATGGCTACTGAATAGACGAATACGGAAAAAAAAAAAGTTGCAAATCGGTTCATATTTATGCAAATCACTGTTCCCACCAGTTCAAAAAAAGTAGTTTTGAGAAAAACGCGTTTTCGGAGTGCCGCGCGTGTAAAGTCAGTTGACGCGCTATCACAAAAATGACTATAACTCGAAAAATATTCGGAATTTTCATATAAAACTCTAGATACATATTTTTGAATATAGAAACTTTGATTTAAAAAAAAAAATGAATTTTTTTTTTTAATTTCACAGTGTCTATCCCCCTTAAAATTTTTTATAATTCCAGCGAGGGTGATAATAAAATGTATAAAAAAGGCTCATACCAAATTTCATGTTAATCGGCTTAGTAGAACTCGAGATATAGCAATCGTCTTGAAAAAGTAACTTAAAGAAAAATGCGCTTCTTGATTTGTACGTCACTAAAAAATTTAGAATTTCGTCAATTATTGAAATTCAAAAAAAACTTTAAGAGGGTACACTCTTGAATGCCTAAAATTTGAAAGCATGAAAAAAAAAATATCCGATTTTTTTTTTTTCTAAACCAGAATAGTCTCTGAATAAATCGAAGATAATAACTGTGATGTTTATAATACTCTAACGAAAATCCACGACACAATTTTAACATAAATCGATATATGTTAACATGGGGTAGTTCAACGACCCTCGATACCCAGGGAAAATCCATTTCTTATACCCCACAGCTTAGATATAGAATCATTACTAAGAAACAGAGTTGAGACCCCGTATCACGCACACCCTCGTACCATTTCGTTCCATCACGGAATTTCATCTGACCCAAATGGAATTTCCTACACTTTCCAGTATATTCTATATAATAGTAATAAAAGTTATTTTACGATACAATTTCGCGTTAACTATGCTGCAGAAATTTTTTAATTAAAACAGTTTGGTTTTTTTTTAGCTGTGTTTAATTATTTCTTTTTTTTCTTGTTATTTTTTTAGTAACTTTTATTTTTTGGAATATCTAATACTTTTGAAGAATATTAATATTCATTTAGTCACGCAATATTGTAATATACAAATAATTTTTCGTTTAAAGGAACTTCCCAATCTAGAAATAGAAGGTTCTCGGCTTATAAATCAACCACGAGCACAAAAGCATTCAAACAACGAAGTAGAACGTGACATTTTAATTCGTAATTCGTACGAAGAACGTGAAGGCGAAACTTCTGGTTATGCCAGTGACTCCATTGAACCGACTGTTATTCAAACTGCCGAAGTGAAAAGTATATTTTTATAATAATTTTATATTTTATTATTGAATAAGTCTCATATTATTTGATGAAATTTTCGGCTCTATTGAGAAATTTCAAATTTTACTTGAAAAAATTATTTAAAAAAAATTATTTATGAACAATATGATAAGAGTTGTTTGTGTATAATCATCAGCTAATAAATTTGAATCAATTAGGTAGAAACTAAAAAGTAAAAGTAGTTGAGTATACAGAGAAAGAAAAAGTTATAACTTTTAAGAAAAGGAGAAATTTTTCTTAATTACTCTTTTTTTAATAAGAAAAAAAATTTTTTTTTTTTTATCCAAAGAAACTTATGAAGTTCGAAAAAATTTTCTTGTCCCAAGAAAATTTAGTCCTTGAGCTAATTGATTTGTGATTTTAATTTCAACTTAAACTAAGTTGAATTTTTTCTCAAGTTTTTTTCAGTCAAGAATTTTTTTTCTGCATAGGTTGCCTACTGAAATCTTGTAAGATTAAAAATAAAAACTTTCAAATTTCCAAAATAAAAAAATAATAACACCACTTTTTAGACTACCGAAATTTGAACAAAAGTGAATACTGTTGAATAAAATTGAAAATAATTAATTTCAGGATTACTTCCAATAGAAAAGACACAAGGAGATATTGAAATGTCAGAAAGACTTTGGCAAAATTCTTATTATGGTTCGCCAGATCCTTCACTGCCACCATCGCGAAAATTCGCCAGCTCTCGTTTAGGTGAGCTGAATAGACCCCGATGGGGAAGTATTTGGAATCAAGATAATACACGAAATGACTTGCCACCGCCCTCATGGTTAGAGCGAGGGCTATCTCGTCTAGATCACTCTAGCCAGGTACGTTCTTTGTCATTATTAAGATAATTAAATCATCTTTAATCTTTTTTACACTAAAATCTCAGTCTTGAACAAAAAAAATAATAAATCATAATTTTATAATTTATAGGTCTTAGTAATTAATCACGACAACGTTAGTAGTCCTGATAGCTCAACTGGTTCTACGGACTCAAAGACTTATTTACGAGGTCATAATATTCCAGTAGATGCGCAAATACTCCAAGAACGTGAAGCACGACGACAAAAAGCCCTTGAGCTTCAGAGTGCAATAAAGCAGCAGTTGGAGGAAAAAGATAGACGCAGGAGGGAAGAGAAAGAGAGAAAGCTCAGAGAAGAGTTAGAGGAAGAAGAAAGAATTAAAAGAGAAAGAGATAAGGAAAAATCAAGGTAATGATGATAATTAAAATTAAGATGGGTATTACTTATGTCAGTGTGTTATGAAAGCTTTTTTTCTTTTTTTTCTTCACGTAGATATGAAGAAGAACAGAGAAAGCTCAAAGAAAAAGAAGACGCTAAGTTGAAAAAAGAACAGGCCATGAAGGAGATCCTCGAAACGGCAGAACGACTGGCTAAAGAGGAAAAGCGACAGCGCCGTCAACGAGACGATTTTAAAGTCGTTGATAAAGTCAAAAACCCTGATGTAATTACTGATTGGAGAACTGATCTAAGCAACAAATCTTTATCCGTCAATGAATTTTCCGAGGATAATCATAATCTATACGGACAGACTAAGACTGATATCAATGTTTCTTCTGAATTTGATGATTTGCAAATAATTAATGTTAATAATTATAGCGGTGATTACAGCAATGTTAATGATATAAATCATGATAATAATAGTAATAATGTTTATAATAATAATTATAATAATGAATTTTATCCAACCGATACTACGGAATCTTGTAATAAAAAACAAGAGGGTGAATTCGTTAATGAAGAAGTACGTGAAAATGTGATGAGATTAAATAAAGATGTAGCGATTGTTTTAACGGGAAGACTCGAAGATACTGACTTTTTAAATAGAAACAATGTTAAATTATTGAACTTAATTGTTAATTCAAGCACACAATGTGATAATAATTCAGTGGCTGTAAATAATAATAATAATAATAATAATAATAATAATAATAATAATAATAGCAATAATAATTTCAATAATTTATTGAAAAGCTTAACTAATTTGTCATCGGGAAAAAATACATGTGTAGCATCTTGTTCGCCAAGAATTATTGAAAATCGTTTGTTAACTCCAAGTAAATACAGAGTGACATACGGAAGAGATTTTGGTACACAAACAGACGCTGAAAATGATAGCAGTGATTTAGGAAGTAAAGATGCTTGCAGAGGATCCAAAGAAAGTATCATAAGACGGGATACTGATAAAAATATGTCGCGATCTAAGTCACAACCACGACAAAGTATTGAGTCACGACCACGCTGGAATGCCAATAGGTAAAAATTTTGATTAATAATATTTTATAAGCTTTTTAAATTAAAGCTAGTAGCTAGGAATGGAAATTATGAGTTTCAAAGTGATTAAAGCTTTCTCCAGGCCTGGGACGCGATACAGAACGCAGAGCGAGAAGGATCCCCATTATCAGAGACGTATGAGATTGAGGAGACGACGAGTGGATTCGAGTGATGAGAGATCAAGGTTTTTATTTTGATTTATTAATTTAGAAGAACTAACAATAGCTTTTTGTTGTACTTTATGCTTATGAATATTGATCTTGTATACCTCATAATTTAATGAGTAGGAATAGTTTAAAATTGCGGCTGAACCCGCTTTTGATCATAAGACATCGATAAATTTTCAATTCATAAACTTATAAAATATATGTATTATTGCTTAAAACTTTCATGATCAAAATGATTAAAAAAGTAAAATTTTGAGATTAAAAAAAGTTTCGTTTTTAATTAAAAAAATTTTTATTTTCAAAATCTTTCTTCAAATTATTCTATTTTTGATAATGATAACCATTAATTAATTAATTAATAAAAATAATTGATTGCTTGAAAAACTTTGATTGTGTTGATTTTTTAATTATCAGTAACTAAAATTAAATGGAGTCGTAATTTTAAATAATTACCAAAACTTTTTTTGTAATAATAAAATTTGGTTTTGATGCTAAATACTTGAAGTTCTGAATTTTGAAATAACAAAAATGGAAAAAGTTTTAAAAATATGAAAACTTGAAGAATTTGTAAAAAATAATATATTTTTTGTTGCCAAACAATTTTTCTCTAATTTTGACATTTGAATAATGAAATGATTAATCTAAATTAATCATGAACAATGTAAATCAATGGCGTTATCAAATTAATCTCGATACAATTTGTACCAATGTGACTTAGTATATCTATTTCGATGTGAGTAATAATTTATCTTCGTAATGAACGTGATCGATTTACCGCACTTGCATATAGAATACTAAAGACCAGCATTATCGTATCCAATGACCATTTACTCCATTACTGGTTAATCAATTACTGGTTTTTTGTAATCCGCCAAAAATTACAGTAATATTTTGATCAAATTTCTTAACTGGATATCTCATAATTTCTTCTCATTGATTATAATAGTTATTTACAGAATATTTATTGTAGGTCACCGTCACCTGACCGCAGGAAAATGAGCACTATCAAGTCGAAAATTCGTAATGCAATCCAACGAAAATCCAAAGCGGATAATTATGATGCAGACTTGTCAATGGATAGTTTGAATTCAGCTGTACCATTACGCGTTAATGAACACGGACGTATTATTGTACAAATGAACAAGTCTAATAATAATTTACGTGTCAAAGATGATTTCAAAACTGATGATGAAGATAAAAGAGTCGATTCAAATACTAAAAATAAATTAAACTTGTGGTGTGAACATGAAATTCTTTCAGAGTTGGCTTCTTTAAAAAATGTACGTACTATGCACAATATATTATTAAACAATATAGAAATCAATATTATGAGTATTAATGTTTTGAAAATACTTGTAGGGTTTATTGGCGAAACAACGTGAGTGGGAATCAGAAAGATGTCTACTCTCACCGAACACTGAGTTTTATTAGTTGTATAAATAAAAATTACTTGCATATTATTTAAGAAATAATTTATTTTTATTTAAATTGTATCGATAAGCTTTTAGAAGAAAAAAAAACTAATAAGTTAATAAAAAAAAATAAAAGGGGGTTCGAGATAATGATTGAAAAGTTGTGAAAAAAAATGAGACGCGTTTCTCACATTACAGAATACTTTGATATCTTAAATGGCTTTTCAACTGGATGATCTTCTACGAGACGACAAAAGGGATGGAAATTTAATTCCGGATTTAAGCAAAGCAACGTGTAATTCACAAGAAGAGTTTCGGCGTCTTCGCGAGCGTTGTCCTGAGTACAAAATCAAACCCGAAAAGGTAAACAAAAACTTTTAAGGATTTAATTTAAGTTTATAAATTACTTGTTGGAGAATTAATGAAAGTGAAATGAAACTTAGGTAAAGCGCGAAGATATCAAAGTACGAGACAAAGATTTTTCATGGAGAACAACCAAAAAGGAATTAAAGTCGATGGAGCGAGAATGGGGGTATGGCGATCCAATTCCTCCTGATATGAGGAGCCTGAATCTTCACGAACTTCAAGGAGTTGCTATCGACTGGAGAATGTTGACACCACTGAGGCCAAAGTTGAGACAAGATGAAGAAATGTTTTCACGATTGGTGATCAAATATTTATACTTATAAATAATGATAAATTTTAATGATCTAAGTTAAACATTTTTCACGTTATTTTCAATTTTATTTTTGTATTTTTTTTTTAAGGTGGAAATGGGTAAAATGGAAATTAAAACGCTGTCAAAAGAACGACGTAGAATGTCAATAAGTCCTATAAGACGCACAAAAACTCGTGTTGGTATTATCGAAAGTAGTGTAAAAATTTGCGGTGAATGCGGAGAAGAATTTTGTTTTGGTGAATCTTGCGGAGATATTTTATATGATTCGTTTATACGAGTTACTGTTACAGCAGTACAAACTAAAGCAAAAGTATCAGAAGATACTGCAGCTATTATTGCGAATATGAGCAATGGTAAAGGTAAAAATAAAAAGAAAAAAAGTGCTAGAGGTAAAGTCGCTGTACAAGTTAAGAGAACTACCAAATTAGCTGGAAGAAGAAAAATAAAAAAAAATAAATCGAGTGAAACAAAAGCAGGTACTAATTTAAAAAGCGAAGATAAAAATGATGTTAAAATTAAAAAATTTAAAAGAAAGTGTAGTAAATTTAACAAAAAAAGTGGATTGTCACCAAAATGAACTATTATATTATGTACATAATTAATAATATATATTATACAATACTGTAAATGTAAATATGAATATAAATAAATTATTGACTCAAATAAAAAAAATTTTTTGGTTTATTTTATAAACTTTTTTTTTTATTTTCAATAAATTTTTACAAGAAGAAATCATACAATTATAATTAGCCATTAAACTAACTCATGTTACCAAGTCTTAATTATTAAAGAAAGAATATTGTCATATTTTATAATTTTTTTTTATATTTTTTCATTCATCACTATTGGTCATTTATGTACAAATTGCCTAGTTGAACTATATACGCATGATAATTAATGAGTGGGCAGGGCACACACAAAATTCGCCGCAATTAAATGCTGGAAAAATATAATAGTCTTTATTCCTTTTGCTCACTCTCTAATTATTTATTTTCATTTATTTCCTCGATAACGTTTTAGATTTCGTTAGTTTGACAAAAAAAAAACCCCCCGTAGGATTCAAATACAATTTTTATCTTCTTTGTTTCATCGGCATTTCGCATCTACATTAATCACACGTACTCAATCAACATTCATAATATCGTAGTCCACGAATATATATATATACATATTAATATATGTATATGATACACAAATATATAATTCATATATATATATCATAATTATTATCGTATATACAAATTGTAATATTTATAGAATTACAACAATTTCTTATGTTATTACATCAATGATTTTTGTTGTATTTTGTATTATATTATAAATCAATTTTCTTGGAAATATTTTAAGTTACTTTGGCAATTCGGCCATGCAATTTGAATTTATATGGTATTCAACTATTTCATTATTGTTCCACTTCAGTAATTTATGCATTTTTTGTGCACTTTTTAAAATAATCAATTAACTGGTTTATAGTACAGACAAAGCGACACAATGTAGGCCATTGAAATTTTAATAACAACTACTATAATTATTATTATTATATCTATTGGCAAAGTTACTGAATGATGATTTTTAATTATTGATCTCATAAAATCTGTTATCGATTGATAACATTAATATTTATCCCATTACACTAAAATTATTTACAATTTTTTTATTATTCAAAATATTTTTTCCTAAGAATATACAATATTAAATTTTAATAAAATTCATAGTATCATTAAAAAACAAAAGTGAATATTTTTATTATTGATCGTTGATTGAAATTGTTTCTTATAAAAATAGTCTAAATAAAAATTAAATTTTTGATCAAAAAATTAAATATACATTTTTATATGTTCATTAAATATATATTTCTCTTTTAGATTAGATATATTTTTTAAATTAATCTTTACTGATGCTCCAATACGCATCAATAGTATTTCGATAAAATAAAAATATTCATGTATACATTTTTTTTTAATTATCCTTTTTTCTTTTTATTTCTACAGCAGAAAAGTATTTTTTTTATGTTCGATTAATCAGAAAAAAGGTAAAAACAAATAAAAATAATTCATAATTTCTCGCCAATTATGTAGTTGATAATTTTCGATAGAAAACAAATTTTTCAAATGACTCAATGTCTGGTGTTGATAGAAAATTTTTAAACTCAAAATGTTTTTAAACGATAATCATCAGAAAAGAAAATATCACATTGATTAATCTTCATAATCTATTAGTTAATGTCTTTTTATATATCATTATTCTTTATCAACAGTTTTTAGTTTTTACTATTATTAGATATTCTAGTCATTATCAAACGAGTATAGATTAATAACTTGAGTCAATTACGACACCAGCCGAAACCTTACTAATAAACCCAAAAAGATATTTTTTGTCTCCAATTACAAAAAAATAGTGGATCAAAAAAAAAATTTTTTTTAGGCATTTGAAACACATGCGTTACAACTGGTACAATTATATAAATCAATAATAGTAATAAAGATAACTTTTGATTACTTGAAAACAGTAAGCTGCAAGACAATTTGACGAGACTGTCTGTGGTTAAAAAAACTATAATTAGAACTAAGTGGGATTTCATAAAAGCAACTCTAAAGAAATCGTTGTATCTACACTAACAGTTATATTACTAATAAAATAAAATATTTCACTCAAAAATGTAACGAGCTGCAATTAATTATAAATTATTAAGATAACCAAGATATTTCGCAATCACATATTAATTTTGAGCGTCCAATAACAATTATTAATTATATTTTTTACTTTATCAGATTGTAAGTAACTCTATTTAATCGTAAAAAAATAAATGATCTTACTCTATAGAGTTGAACAAGTGATGTATCGAAAATTAATTAAAATAGTAACTAAAAATTCATTCAGAAATTATTTTGGCTAACATTAAATTTAAAATTTAAATGAATATATATTTTTGTTAATATTGCATCAATAATCATTAACGTAATGAAAATTTATTGACATTAGGTCATAAGGAATAGTGTAAAGTATTTTAAAAATTCTAAATGGTTGAGTGTTCAACCCCATTTTTATCATGTGTATTCACAGAGGAAACTCACGCTTTGAATGACGATTTTATTTAATTATTTCACGCTTCGTGGAGCGGAAACGACGTAAATTCCGCAGTAAAAACGGATTATCATGTATTGTTCATTGATGAAAATTTCAATTATCTTTACGTGCTTTCTTTTTACTTTTCTTTTGTGGCTTTGCTTCGGTCCACGTGTCTGTAAAAACAATTCAAACAATTAAATTAAGAAAGATTTCAATATGCAAAAAAAATAACGATTTTAATGAATAATATTTATTTTTTTTTGTTTAGAGTTACTATAAGTAAATAAAAATCTTACCTCCTAGTTCATCAAAAACAGCTCCACCTTTTTCAGATACTTGTTCGACTTTATTAGATGTTTCCACTTGTTCAGTCTTTTTAGGAAAAACATCTTCAACTTTTTTTTCAATAATTTTTTCAGATTTTATTTCAACTGAAGTTACATTTGATACTGAAGTATTTTCAGAATCATTAGATTTCTTGCTTTTTTTTGCTTTGGAACTCTTCTTATCTTCTTTTTCTTTTTCAATTACATTGTTTTTTTCAGCCTGAAAAAGATATGACTTCAGTTATAAATGAGATTACAAAATAATTTCAAATTAAATATTGATATCAGCTGTAATAATATGCAAATTAATTAAAAAAAAAACTGTTTCAATACAAATATTTAATTAAAACTTTAAATTATTAATAAGTTTATGAAATAAGCTGAATAAATGTAATTGTTTTCTTAATTAATCAATTAAGAAAACTGATTATTAATTTCATTCTTATTATTATCAGAAAATAATCACAGTCTATTTTTATAAAAGTAAAATCGAGTACCTAGAAGCACTTGTTTTTAACGAAAAATATTTGAAGTTATGGAATAAATTATTTGTGTATCTTTCTATCTATGTAAATGAAGTAGAAAATAAAATAATGCATGGTTTATGTTTGAAGTAATGATAATATACAAATTTGAAGAAATACTTTTAGATTAATTCTTATCACGTTTGGTTCTTTTATGTAACTTAAAACTTTGTTTTAAACATAAAAAAATATAACTACCTTTTTATCTTCAATAGATTCAACTTCCTTTTCTTGAACTTCGATAATATCATCTACTGGTTCCAAAACAACATCCTTCTGAACTTTTTCTTTCAATTCTTTATTTTCAGTTTCTTTAGCAACTTTGTCTTTAATTTCAACTTTTTCAGATTCAATATTCTTGTCATCATTAACTAATTCACTTTTCTTCGATTTCTTTATTTTCTTTGGAGACTCTTCTTCTTTCTTCTTCTTCTTATCTTTTCTCGAATAAGCTTGCTCCCAATCACCTTAAATAATTCCACCATTTTTATTATTAAAAAAAAAAACTTTTTATTAATTAAGATTATTGAAAAAAAAAAAAAAAAATAATAAATACGTACCATCATCAAAATCGACTGGTTTCTCGAGAATCAAATTTTTCATATTTTTCTTATTTTTAACTTGTTCAACTTTATTTTCCTTTCCAGATTTGTTGGTCACTTGAGTTTTATCTTTTTTAGCAACAACAGATGTATTATCTTCATGCTTACGTTCTTTTAGCTTACCTTCAACCTCATCATTTTTAGCAACTGATTTTTTTGATGATTCAGTTTTAGCTGGTGAAGATTTTTTAACTGGACTAGCTTTTTCGTTGGCCTTTTCATTTGTGGAACGCTGAAAATTGAAAAATAAATTATCTACTTTCCGAAAAAAAAAAAAATTAATTAAAAATTACACAAATTCATTTGATTGAATGATTATAATGTATTAAAATAAATCAGAAAATTGTACTACGACGTTATACTTATTTCCCTCTATGAAAATAACATGCGGGCAATAAAAATCAACATACTGAGTATTATATATAAAATACAAAATAAAGTTTAAGAAAGCGTCACGTTACGTCATAGTTTATTAACGCACACACATTGTAAAGCAACCCTTTTTTGAATTAGACATCCAGCTGATTATTGTCTGCATGTTACTTTCACATTCGTCTAATAATAAGAAACCATATGTTGTATATGTCACCATTAATTGATTATTACATATGAATTAATAACATATGCCAAGGTAAAATAAAAGAACTATACTAAAAATATTATCGAACAATAAACAAAAGAAAAAATTTTTCATCATTAATAATTGAGTAACAATTAAAAAAAATACCTTTTCTTTTATTTTATTTCTTTTTTTGTTGGCTTGTTTTCGATCCACGTCTGAGACTGCTGATAATTGAGCGAATGGTGGCTGCTCCGCATTTTTAAAGCCAAATGCAAAAACGAGTACAGCAAAAATTAAAACGATACCTACAGGTATCGCATACTGGAAATGACTCAGAAGACTCACGTCCATATTTAATATTATTAATATTTATTTTATTTTTTTTTCCGTACCCAAAGGCAATGGGTTTCTGTTAGGGCTTATAACACGCGGTATTACAACCACGATTAATCTGTACAGGATAGAAACAACGATGATGACGGACGGCAAAAAAAGAACTAATACGTATTGGCGTATGCAAACAGTTTTTTTACTTATTTACTTTTTTTTTTATTCAACACATAAGATATATAAGCACCACACAATCACAATTGTGACACGGTGGCTGACACTACAAAAAAACGCTAAACATTAAAGCCCTCTGATTGTCATTTTTTGAACTAGATGATGCCAGGCGGGCGCCGACCCCGGCTGACGCGGCTGATTTTGCGCAGTTACACTGACAACCGACACAGAGAGTGTAAGATCGTAAGGACTAACGTAAAGAATGAAAAAAAAATATCTAAAAGTAACTCTGGTTTTAATGCACCAATGAGAATTTCAATTAACTACAATGCAAAAGTCCGCGAAAAATTGAAATTCTTAACAGAGACTAAAATAAGAACACTAATCATTGACAAAGCCAGAAATATAACTACGATTCCAGTTTTTTTTTCCGATATACCAATTATTGATATGTCAATAAAATATACCGTTATTTAAATTGATGACAGTCACAATGCGCATGTGCTGTAAATCTGCTAAGCTAAAAACTGTGAATTAATCATTATACGCAAAACGTCTGATTATTACTCGCATAATTTGTAAACAAATTTATTTAAAAAATAATGGAAATTTTTTATTTTTTATGTAGCAAATTTCTATTAATTTATGGAAGACTGATGATGTAATTATATTCGATACAGAAGAGGTTATGACGACACAGACCTTCCTGTCAATTTATTTATTAAATACACCGAAAATTGTGTACCCTCCAAATGATTAATTTTCTATTCCACCCAGGTCCAGCTGAAATAAATGATGTAAATTGTAATATAGAAAAATTGGTCTTCAATATCAATGCATTGGTTGTATTCAGATACTACTACTACTAATAAAATAATAAAAAAAAATTTTATAAAATCATGGATTTCTTAGTCTATTAAGTTTTATTTGTTTCTGTAATAATTTTAACTATACAAATATATAACCCTGAAATATACTAACAGTTTGAATAATTTTAACAATAGTTATTAAGTCTGATTCTTATTTGAAAACCAATTTTATTAATCCAAAATTTTAGATAAAAATTGGTCGGCAAAAACATCAAAACACTTTTCAAAATTGTCATCGATCGAAAGCTTCGTGGTAATGCACAGGTCTAAAGAGATCAATGGAAATATACCACAAAAAAAGTTTTTATGATGAAAAATTTCAAATAATTTGGAGCGATGAAACTTCAAATTCACGTTCAAAGTTGAAGCAACAGAAATAAATTATTAAAGAAGTTCGATAATTAAGTAAATTAACTTAACAAGTTCGATTAAGTTATTATTAAATATTATACAAAATAGAAAACTTTAAAAACCCATTGGTGCTCCCAAAACTATTTAAGAAGAGTTATGTTTAAACTTAAAATAAATCAGAGTAAAAAATTCTTAAATAGTTTTTTGTTGAATCACTTTGAGGAGTGGGCTTGCACTGAATGATGTAACCACGTTTTCATAAAAAATTAATAGTTGATTTGAGGTATATACCTTAAATGTAAATAATTATGGCGGTAAAACTAGTGAAGAAAGCAACGAATAATATAATGTAAGAACAATTTTAATTTAATAAATTTTTTTTTAAGATAAAACATCACAGCCTAGAAAAATAAAAAATTTATCTAAAGTTTATCAGAATTTATCAATAGTTGAAATTATATTAAAAATTTTTTAGTTTTGACAAGTTCAAAGAGCCCGGCCAAGTCTGCAAGAATTGTATCTGTAGTTTCCAATCTTTTGCACGAAAGGAGATTTACACCTTACTTTGTGGAGTTCAACATAAGGTAAAAGACCCAGTTATTGACAGTATAGTTGTTTGACACTTGCAATTTTATTCTCATATGAAAAAAGTAAAATGTTCTTAAAAAACCAATTATCTTAAAATTTGTAACTTAAAAATTATATTTATTAATTTATTAGAGTTGATTTTTTTTTTATTAAAACAAAATTGCAAGTGTCAATAACTGGGTCTTTTACCTTAGTCGATTTGAATCCAAAAACTTTTGACCCGTACCTCTGCAATATATACTTAATTGGCTGTTTAAATGAGCCAGAAGATTTTATCGTAGGATGTACGTGCTAGAAACAATCTTTCGACATGCGTAAAATCGTATATCAGCCAGATCTTGAACCAGAGGATTCATTTGAAACAACTTATAGGGTACTAAATTGTTATTGTTTTCATTTGTAAAATTAAAATGTATAAGATATTGATAATTATAAATATTCGACGATATTTTTAGTAATTTAATAGAAATCTAACTACTGCATGGGTCCTCAGGACGGAATTTTTGAAAAATTTCTCTTTATTCCGACATAACTCAACGAGCTGAGTCAGAAAATACATATACCCGTGTAAAAAAATCGTCTTAAAATTGTCGTTTGTTTAAGATCTTAAACGTGACAAAAACCAAGACTATTTTAAGACTTTTTTAAGACACCAAAAAAAAAAATTCTGAGAGCAAACTTTTGAAATTTGGTTCTCGAATTTGTTATGAAAATTAATTTTTAGACGATTTTACGACTTTCTAAGCGCTACATTTTTAAGTATGCTCTTTTTAAATTGATTTTGAAATAGTTGAAAACTTGTTATCGGACAATTTTAAGACGCTTCGTTTTAATGTTCCCGGGCTCTGTCGCTGTTAGCTCATCTTAATATAGTCTCGAAATCATTTTTTAAAACTTTTTTAAGATTTTTTTAAGACTATTTTAAGATTTTTTTAAGACGATTTTTAGATTATTGTAAGACTATTTTAAGACTCTCTATAATAATTTTCCGGAGTTGTCACTGTGATATTATCTTATTTGGTCAATGAAAATAGATTTTGAAAAAATCATATCTTATTGTATATGTTTTGCTTACTTGAATGTAAGTATTGTTCGGTTTAGACTGATCACAATCTTATGTAAATACATAATTATTTTAATATTTAGATGTTGTACAAAATTACTTAATACTGATAGATAAATATTGTAAAAAAATTTCTAATGTATAATTTTTTAGTAGGTAATTTATTTACAATAATTGTGTAAAAACTTTATTTACAAAAAATCTTAATTCTTAAACCAATTTAAGCACAAGAGATATTAAATCTCGGATAAATTGTAATAACTTTAATTAATCAAAAATAATACTTTCAGTTATTAAAAATTGGAAGCACTTTTCGGTGTGAACAAAAAATTGAAACCTCCTCATAAGACTCAGTGAAAATAACATTAGAAATTAATAAATAATATACATCTTTAATTCAGACTGCTTTAACGTTGCATCATTATTTTTTATATGAAGCACCGATGGTTCGATTGAAAAAAAAAAAAAAAATAATAATAATACAATATAATTACTTTTTGTTGGTTGCATTTGAGAACTGTACTACCATATATTTACTTTTAAGTTTATAACCGTTAGTTTCATTAAGTGCAAGTTGAGCTTGCTCAATATTTTGAAATGTAACAAAAGCTTGACCTTTCATGCGGCCGCCACGCATTAAATTAACATTGTACTCCGATTCTGAATTTTCTAAACTCGGTATAATGTATTTTCGATAAATATAATGCAAATCATCTTCATTGACTTCTTTCGCCAAGTTCTTAATGTATAATCGGCACGATGGTTTACCCGGATGATAATTTTTAAACTCTGAAAACAATCTTTGATCTGAAAAAAATTAGAAAATAATCAATACCCCATAAAAATATGCTAAAAAAAAATTATTTCAATTATGCTTCTTAATTTACCATTTGCCGATATTCGATTACTGGCTAACTCTTCAGAAGTTATGAATTCTTTAGACTTTTCACCCTCTTTTGTTTTTTCATCATTTCTATCATCAGTTTTTATTACAGGATTTATTATGCCAAAACCACTCTCTGATGGTTCATGAGATTGATCGTTTGTATCAGTATTTACAATTTTATCAATTACTAAACTATCGGTCTTTATAACAGTCTTCTTTTTTATTTCTTCTATTGGAATACGCTCAAATACATCTTCTGGCCGGATGACTTTTTGTTTTGTAGAAATAGGCTTCGGATGTACAGTAGGATTAACAAATTTAGGAATCTTTATTTTTCTCTTTCCTTCAGGTAATTTTCTCTTGACAGGAATAAATTCTTGCAATTTATTCGTTCCTTCGTTATCCGATTCCATTTCTGATTCTTCTTCGTCTTCGTCATTATTGCCATCACCCATAATTTCCATTTCATCGTCTTCATCATCATTATTTTCCATCATAAAGTAATTATCAGTCGATAAAGAATCATCATTCTCGGCATTGATGTTACCAAAGATATCTTTATATTTTTCCATATTATATACTTCTTTCAAGCTTGGAAACTCAGCTTCAAGTTCTTCGAAAGGTGGGGGTAAATTCATCTTATTCATTAAATGTAACACCTTATGGAGAAAAAAAAATAAATTAAAAAAAATTATAAACAAATAAAAGTATTAAAACAATTATTTTACCTGGGTATAAAAAGCAGGTTCTCTCAAAAGCTGGATTGAAATTCTTAACAAAATATTTCTCGTAGGTAATGGATATTTATAAGAAATATTTGGTGGTGGTGGTTGAGAAAAATTATAATTAGATGTCCAAGTATTTAATTTATCAATGAAGGCTTGAAAATTTTTAGTATTTGCATTATCATCTTTCTCATTTACATTCAATGGCTCTGATTTAAACAGTACATTATCGTCTGTGTCACTGACGAATGATTTTTTTGCAAATTCAACAGACAAATACTGTCCTTTTATTTCCAACTGATGTAATTGTAAAAATGCCTTTGTAGCTAATTCATTAGATGGAAATTTAACAAACGTCGTTGTATATGTATCTGATTTTCTAATTGTTTTTGTACATTCAGCACCAAATTTTTTAAACAACTCATTTCTCTTTTCATCGCTTAAGTACGGAGGTAAGTGTAATACTCGGAGTGTATCACAAGGCTATAACATTGAAAAAATTTTTTTAGCTCACATTGTGGTAGGTTAGGATCGAATCAATTATAATAACTATCATGGACTAATTAGCGAAAGAAAATTACCTTTTGTAACGACATGTTTTATTTTATTTTTTTCTCAAATAATAAATAACAATTAATGATTGTATACTTTTAATTATTGTCAATAAAAGTTATTTTTATACTTTCACAAGATGCGTAGAAAATAAACAAACGCACATAACTGTTTAGTATATTATTTACATTGTAATTATATACAATGAAACTCGAAACTTCAATAACAACACCTTAATGCCATCTATGAGAAAAAAATGATTATATCAATCCGATTGTTGATAATGACGTAATTTTTTAATTTCTTTAATATCAAAAATTGTTTTCACTTACAAATTCTCGAATGAAAAATATACGAAAAAATAAAATATTTTGCCTCTTAAAAATACCTAAAGTGTGTAATAAAAATTTTTTTTGAATAACCAAAAAAACTTTTTTTCTACTTAAAATACGCGAAAAAAATTAATTCTTTTGTTTTCGAAGTCTTCTTTACAGAAAATTAAATTAAAAATATATATTTCTAAATGATAACCCTGAAGTTAACCGTCAGCTGTTGATTTTTAAAATTTTTTTGACAAATCAATTACAGTAAAAAAATATAATACTAAAGTTAGCGATCAGCTGTCAATTTAAAAATTTTTTTAACAAATTAATTACAATAAAAAAATACTTCTAAAAATTTTCACTTGTAATTTTTATGAATTTTCACATGTGAAACTTTTTAATAATTAAATTGCTGTAAAATTCTAAAAAAATTTTTAATATCTGTCGACTTCAGTGTCATTTCTAAATGTCATTATTGTAATAATAATAATATTAATAATAATAATCATAAGAATAATAATAATAATCATAATAATACTAACAAGTAAAATACAAAAATTCGCACCTCAATAAAAAAAATACAAAAAAAAAAGAGTATAGATTTTCATAGAAAAAAGAACTGTGATATTATTACGCAGTTGCCAATGGCAACAGTTTATAGGGAACTACTTTCGGAAGTCTCTCGAAAGTGGTCGAGGCTGGCGGGATTGCCGGCTTTATCCAAAATATAATTTATTACTACGTGTTTTGTAATTGAATTAATAAATAACTTAAAGGTTTGATTTATCTGTTTCTACGTATCATTAGGAATAAACATTATTTAAGATTTAATTATGACAATCAAATAAAATACTGATAAAATTGTTATTTGTTTAGTCGTCCATCAATGTGCCATTGATTACGCGTAATACATTTTAGTGCATTATAAAAAGAAATAAAGCGAATCCCTTGTTTGGTGAATTAACCACCATAAATAATGTAAGTACTACGTAATAATCTTTATTATAAATCAATAAATTTTTTTTAATAATTTTTTATTTAGATGAAATTTTTCTGTAATTACGTAAAATTCAGCCATTTTTTAATTTTTAATGCTTCTGCAATCAGTAATCAATGCTGTGACCCGTACTTAATATTAGAATTATTTATATACTCACATATTTATATTGTGATAATGTATACATTAAATATTTTTTTTTATTTTACATCAAAAAATTTTTTAAGCTAATTTTCATTTTGTTTTTTTTTTTTTTTTTTCATTAGGCTTCATCGGGATCGAAATTTAGGCAGAGGCCGTGGTAATGGAAGTATTAGAAAAGAACGTGGTGGCTATGATAATAATAATTATGGCAATAATCGGTTTGCGGGTCGTGGAGGCAATACCAGTGGAGGAGTCAGAGGTAAAACGCCTGGGAGTGCCTTAAAAAAATTAAACTGGGACATATCGTCATTAGAACCAGTGAAAAAAGATTTTTATGTTGAACATTCATCTGTATCAAGAAGGTATTGAATTTTTTTTCCTTCTAAAGTTTAATTTTTATAATTTTCTTTGTCATTGATTTATTAAATTTTTATATTTATAGATCACCTGAAGAAATTAATAAATTTCGTCAGACTGCTGAGATAACTGTAAAAGGAAACAACGTTCCTAATCCAATCCAGCATTTCCAGGAAGGGAATTTTCCTCCCTACATCATGGAAGGAATAAGAAAACAAGGATTTTCACAACCAACAGCTATTCAGTCTCAAGGATGGCCTATCGCTCTCAGTGGTCGAGATCTTGTAGCAATTGCTCAAACGGGTTCAGGAAAAACCTTAGGAGTAAGAGACAATTAAGGAGGAACACCACTGTGACGATCGAAAAAAAGAGGTGATTTTCCGGAATTTTTTTGACAGAGAAAATAAAGGAATTTGGAAATCGGATTTTTTAATTTTATTAAGGGTATATTCAAGGTTATTACCCTAAATTTTTAGTAAAAAATATCTAATTACTACAAAGTTATTAACAATCTCGTAGAGCACTAAAAAAAATTTCTCCCTCCATGGTCGGTTTGATAACTCAAAAACGATTCATCTGAAAATAAAAACCCAAATTGCTTTTTAATCAGTAAGGATGTAGTTATCGTCGCACGTACGGAATTTAAAAAATTTTTATTTTAAAGATTTTTTTAGCCGAGTTAAAACAAAAAAAAACAGTAAGAATAGTAAGACGATACTTACATCCTTACTGATTAAAAAGCATTTTGGGTTTTTATTTTCAGATGAACCGTTTTTGAGTTATCAAACCGACCATGGAGGGAGAAATTTTTTTTAGTGCTCTACGAGATTGTTAATAACTTTGTAGTAATTAGATATTTTTTACTAAAAATTTAGGGTAATAACCTTAAATATACCCTTAATAAAATTAAAAAATCCGATTTCCAAATTCCTTTATTTTCTCTGTCAAAAAAATTCCGGAAAATCACCTCTTTTTTTCGATCGTCACAGTGGTGTTCCCCCTTAATATTATTTGTCTGAGAATATCTTTATATTTTTTAATGAAATTGAAACTAATTTTTAAACATATTAATTATAGTATATTTTGCCTGCAATCGTCCACATAATTCATCAACCACCTTTGAGTCCTGGAGATGGGCCGATAGCTTTAATTCTTGCACCGACTAGGGAATTGGCTCAGCAAATTCAAGAAGTAGCCAATTATTTTTGTGAATCAGCATCAGTAAGAAACACATGCATATTTGGGGGAGCTCCAAAAGGACCTCAAGTAAATGATCTTGAGCGAGGAGTAGAAATATGCATCGCTACACCTGGAAGATTAATTGATTTCCTTGAACGTGAAACAATAAATTTACGACGATGTACTTATTTAGTACTTGATGAAGCAGATAGAATGTTAGACATGGGATTTGAACCGCAAATACGTAAAATAATTGAACAAATTCGACCTGACCGTCAAATTCTTATGTGGTCCGCGACGTGGCCAAAGGAAGTCCGTACTTTAGCTGAAGATTTTTTGACTGATTATACACAATTAAATATTGGATCATTGACTTTGTCTGCTAATCATAATATTATTCAGATAATTGATGTGTGTCAGGAGTTTGAAAAAGATATTAAATTACAGCGATTGTTGCAAGAAATTGGTACTGAGAAAGAAAATAAAACAATTATTTTTGTTGAAACCAAACGTAAAGTTGATGACATTACAAGAAATATAAGAAGAGATGGCTGGATAGCTCTAAGTATTCACGGAGATAAAAATCAACATGAGAGAGATCATGTTTTGCAAGAGTTCCGTAGTGGACGGGCACCAATTCTCGTAGCAACTGATGTAGCAGCTCGTGGTTTAGGTAAATATTTATTAAATTATTTTTATGTTTAAAAAAAAATGTATCAAATTGATATCGCGTTCCAGATGCCATAAAGGCGTATACCGACAAAAGGTCCCGATGAAAAGCCATAAGGGCGTATAAAAAATTTTTTTTCGGGAATCGACGTAGTTTTGTCCGAAATGTGGAGAAACGCTAAAAAAAATTTTATACGCCCTTATGGCTCCCGGGGCCCACCTCGTATGCCATAAGGGCGTATAATAAAAATTCTTTTTTTTTTTCTAAGTCCAAAACAATTTTTAGTTTGAAGAAAAAATTTTTTTTTGCATTTCTACACGTTTCATATAAAAATACGTCGGTTCCCAAAAAAAAAAACTTTTTTTATATGCCCTTTTTTTTTGGACTTAAAAAAAAAACAGAATTTTTATTATACGCCCTTGTGGTTCCTAGGTGCCATAAGGGCGTATAATTTCAAAACGCCATTAAAGCATCTGTAACGCGATATCTTTTCTTAGAACATTATTGATAGAAAAGAATGAAAAGAATTCTTTCGTTTGCTAAGTTAAAACAATTCAAAGTTTAGTATGAAAAAAAAGTATGTATAATTTTCTCAAGAAAATAATCGCTAGTATGTGCTAAAGAATTTTCTGAAGTATGAATAATAAATAGTCTTTAGTATTACTGTAATGACATCATCTTTTCTACTGAGAATTGAAATATCAGTTGATAATCTTGCTTGTAATTTTTAGAAATATTTTTAACTCTACTTTATGAAATGAATAAGTCCTATTTAATGTAATTTAAGCATACTTTAAATAAAATTATTAATTCAAAATTAAATAAGACAAAAATGAATTTTCAGATGTTGACGATGTGAAGTATGTTATAAATTTTGATTATCCATCATCATCAGAAGATTACATACATCGTATTGGACGTACTGGTCGCCGACGTCAAATTGGAACAGCATATGCATTTTTCACAACACACAATATGAAGCACGCTGAAGATTTGATTGCAGTGTTACGAGAAGCTGGCCAAAATATAAACCCACGTCTTAGTGAAATGGCAGAACTCGCTAAATCTGCGCAACATGTAGGCAAAGGTAATAATTTTAAAAACTTTAAACAATTGTATTATATATATTTTTCTATAATAAATAAATTTATGCAAGGTGCAAAAAAATACGGTGCTCAAATCCCAAGGATTAATGAACGAGTTGACAACAGGCGTCCTGGCAATTATGAAAACAATGGAAAAGGCCGAGGGAATACTATTAATAACAACAATAATTACCGAGGTGGAACGTCTTATCAATCTGCTATTAACGCTTATTCAGGATCGAATTATAATCAACCTACGAAACAATCATTTGATCAAAATTATTCGTATGGTTATACTGCACAAAGAAGTTATGTACAAAATGATTCTACGTACCATAACAGCGATAACGGATACAATTGCAATTACTCTGCACCAAATTCTTATTAAAGAAAAAAATAGATAATGATAGTGAATGTGCACTTATTTATTATGATAACATTTAGTTCCGTTAATCACAATCTTTGTGTCATATTAAAAAAAAAAAAAAAACACTTTAAATATCATTAATAATTTTCATTTAAATGTTACTCAATCATATTCTACAAATAGTATTAATTATAGATGTTGTTATTATTTAAAAAGTTTGCATATCTTAAATGCAAAGCATTTAGATAAACTTTCTTTTAATTTATTTTTTGTTTGGCTAATTCATAATACAGTATGATTATATCTACATTTATAAGTAATATGACTAATAATTTAATTTAAAAAAATAAGATTCTTATTAATGTGTGATTTAATTCATAATGAATTCCAAGTTTCTGTGATCTGTGACTGACTTAGTCTTAGATTTAAACTGTTGAATATAATAAAGAACTTGCAATTAATAAAAATAAATTTTTTATTTTACAATAGTATTAAATTACAAATTTAAAATTACCGCTAAAAGTCATGCGCTTACTACTTGTCCATTTAGTTTCCTACTTTCATTTTTATTGATCCGTAAGCCCAAATTGGAGTTAGAAAAATAATATACTACTCTTTTAATTTAAAGTCTTTATAAAATAATAATAAAAATTAATTTTATTAACTATAAGCAAAAATTTTTTTAAGTTGATTAATTATTATTTATTATTATTTTTATTTTGTGTTAAGTGAAGTAAATAATTTTGGGACTATTTTATACATTATTCGTCCGCCATTGACGTTTCACAACAGTATACAGAACTTAATTGCAGTGAAGTGACGCGTTCGTACTAATTATTACGAAATAATATTAATTTTTAGAACAAATTAATTCTCAAAACATTAATAAATTTCAATTTGTTCAGTCATCTAATCATGTAAGTATCAGACATAATAAAAATATTTTTATGTTAAAGTTTTAATAAAAATACACTATCTAAATATTTTCTGTTTTTGTATATAGAATTTAAAAATAATTTTATATATATTTTTTAATAAAAATTAATGAATTGACAGGGCTTTTCGTGATCGTGATCGGAACGATAGACGAGGAAATGGAGGACGAGGTGGATCTGGAGGTGGCGGTCGTTTTGGAGGCAATAGAGATGGTGGATCACGTTATGGAAATAATGGAGGAAATCGTGACAGTGGTGGATTTGGTGGTGGCAATTCATTTAAAAACCGTCAACCAGGTGAAAGATTACGAAAACCAAGATGGGATTTAGATAGTCTCCAGCCATTTCGTAAAGATTTATATCAACCAAATTCAAGTGTCGTCGCCCGTTCATCTCATGCTGTTGAAGCTTACCGCTCCAACAGAGAAATAACAGTAAAAGGTTTAACAGTACCAGGACCAAATATTTATTTTGAAGACGGTGGGTTCCCTGATTACATTTTAACTGAGTTACGTAGACAAGGTTTTGATCAACCAACAGCTATTCAAGCACAAGGTTGGCCGATTGCACTGTCTGGCCGTGACATGGTTGGAATAGCACAAACTGGTTCCGGAAAAACTTTGGCGTATATTTTACCAGCAATTGTCCACATAAATCATCAACCGCGTTTAAACAGAGGAGATGGACCTATCGCTCTTGTATTAGCGCCAACGAGAGAACTTGCACAGCAAATCCAACAAGTTGCTGCTGATTTTGGTGTTTCATCACAAGTAAGAAATACATGTATATTTGGTGGAGCACCTAAAGGACCTCAAGCACGTGACCTTGAGCGGGGCGTTGAAATTTGTATTGCAACACCAGGACGTTTAATAGATTTCTTAGAACGTGGTACGACTAACTTACGACGATGCACTTACTTAGTACTTGATGAAGCAGATAGAATGTTAGATATGGGATTCGAGCCTCAAATAAGAAAAATTGTTGAACAAATACGACCTGATAGACAAACACTGATGTGGTCAGCAACCTGGCCGAAAGAAGTTAGAAATTTAGCGGAAGAATTTTTATCTAATTATATTCAAATTAATGTTGGTTCACTGACATTGTCAGCTAATCACAATATTCTTCAGATAGTTGATGTGTGTGAGGAGTACGAGAAAGAAAGTAAACTTATGAAATTATTAGAAGAAATTTCAAATGAACCAGAAAATAAAACTATAATATTTGTTGAAACCAAGAGAAAAGTTGATGATATTACTCGGGCTATCAATAGATACGGATGGCAAGCGATTGGCATTCATGGTGATAAAAGCCAACAAGAAAGAGATTACGTTCTTAATCGTAAGTATTAATTTAAATATCTAATTAATTAAAAAAATTTTTAATTGATATTGAATTTCGATTATTCACAGAATTTCGCAGTACTCGATCGGCAATTTTAGTAGCTACAGATGTTGCAGCACGTGGGTTAGGTAAGAATATATTGACAAGCGATTAAATAAGATGTAAGGGTCAGGCTGCGATGGTTATTACCGCGTTAATTAACAGTCAATATCTTTTAAATGTGGCCACGGATAACGGCATATGCCAGACTGATTGACGCTGCTGCTCTATTACGCTTCTTAAACAACCGATGGTGTAAACAGTAGTTTAGGAAACCTAAATTATTTATATAGCTAGATTGAAGAAAAATTTATTTAGAAATTTTCAGGTAAAATAAAAATAAAAAATAAAAAGAGTGTAAGGTAAGATTTTAGTGAGGGTTTTAGACTTTTTTTATTTTGTTAATTAAGAAGGAGACAAGTCTTGTCAGTCTGGTAATAACATGCTGTTCTATGTGTTTTCAGAGGCACATGCGACGGAGTTTTATCAATGATAAGAACTCTGGAAGAGCTTGCTTTGGAATAAATAATTGAACGGGGTGTGACTGCTGGTTGCTGTCCCCTCGCAACAAGCTAACATTACGCTGTGCCTCGGTATCAACCGTGCCACTTGTTGAAATACCACACTCTCGCTCTGTACCTGCGACGGTCCAAAGTATGGAAGTTAATGTTAGGGCATCTAGTCAAGACGAACACTTATGGATTACATCAATTATAGTTGTTTTAATTTAAGTTGAAAAACAGCATCAACCAACTGCCTTCTGAAAGTCAGAAAAATGATCATGAAACCCATTGGCGACAATTGACTAAAAATAATCAACTTTTTTTTTTGTTTTTTTTTTTTTTTTTTTTATAAATAAAAAAAAAATCTATCAATAAAATCAAATAGAAATTTTGTTCAAAAAAATGAAAACTAATTTATTCAAAAAGTCGTCCATAAAATTCATGACATTGTTTTAAAATTTATTATATAGACAATAAATATTGAAAAATACTTATTTTTTATACTTCAACTACAACGTATCAATGAGTTATTGGAAAGAAACTGAGAATCAGGTAAAATCCAACAAAGATCCATACTTTGGTGCGGGAGAGACGGGTGTGAATTTGTTAATGCATTAATCTAGAGCTCGCTAATCTCTCATGCGAGACTTGACAACCATCTGAGCTCTGATTCCTCTACATTTCCAAACAAATGTATTTACATTCCAGCCTTTAAAATCAACAGGTAATTTAAATGTGGTTGCTCTTTGTGGTCGATTCACTTTCGCTGATTGTTTATTATGTACATAGAATTTTATTTAATCTATTTATTTATTTACTTATTTATTGATTATAAATAACAAATAACTATTCTTTTAAAATATTATTATCTATTCTATAGAATTCTATTTTCATAGTTTACGACTTCACACTACTCATAATGCTTTTGAAAAAATTTGCTTTGTGACATTGATTGCACCACAAGAGACACTATTTTTTAATAATTATGTATTTGATGAAATTATTTTATCCAACTAGACGTTGAGGATGTCAAGTTTGTGATAAATCTTGATTATCCATCGAATTCTGAAGACTATGTTCATCGTATTGGACGAACTGGACGTTCAAGGCGAACCGGAACAGCGTATGCTTTCTTCACTCCTAACAATGCGCATAAAGCCAACGATTTGATTCAAGTTTTAGAAGAAGCTAAACAAGTTGTTAATCCAAAACTATATGAACTTGCAAGAAATCCAAATGCTTTCAAAAGTAATAAATTATTCAGCTATAAAAATTTATTTTTTTTCATTTACTTATTTCGATATTATAATTTTTTTTATATTTTAGGAGGAAGATTTTCGGGAAGAAATGGAGGTGGATCACGTGGTGGTAATGCGCGTGGTGGTGGTGGTGGTTCTCGAGGTGGCCGAGATTCCGGTGATAGAGGTAGATTTGATCGTAATATTGGAGGTGATCGTGGTAATGGTGGAGCCGGTGGAAATAAATGGGGTGGAAGTAATTCAGGTTAATATAATTTTTGAATTTTTTACTCTTTTTGACAAATCATGTTAATTGTAAAATTAAAAGTACTAAATGATTATTTTTTTTTAAGGTGGTATGGGCGCAAATAGTTATAACAGCAAACCTTTTTCGTCAAATAATTACGGAGGAGGTAATTCAAATAGCAACAGCTATAATCAAAATGGTAACTCGTACGGAAATAGTAATTCTTACAACCAACGAAATGGTTATTGATAAGATAGAACTTAATAAATTGTCGAGAGAAAAAAGGAGAAGAATATTTAATTATCCAACAAATAATATCAGCAATCATGAATTAATTAATAATGGCAGTCAATATAAAAAAAGTACATAGAATATTTTTTATTTAGAATAATAATATTAACAATAACAAAAAACTGGTTGCTTGATTTATTAATTTAAAATGATTATTCTATTTGAGGAAAAATAAAAAAACTGCAAGCAAAAAAAAAAAGTTGAAATGTAACTTTTTTTAACGACATTCACTTAATGTATTTATAAATGCACACACGTTTTTGTATTTATTGCTAGCAACGTCATCACGGCTAGAATAGAATTTGATTGTTAAAAATCGATTAAATTAAATTAGTTTATTTTTAAAATAAGTAAATAAGTATAAGCAAATATGTATCAGTAAAATAAATAATAAATTAGAATTATTACTTTGAAAAATTTAATTGCAAAGTTGATTGATTAGCATTTTTATGTTGATAAGAATTAAAAGAAATGTGGTAGTCATCACTAATCAAATGTGAAAATAATTGGAAGAAGGAATATGCTACTTTTCATTGGGTCTACCGTTATCAGCAATCATCCGACATGGTCAGAGTCGCGTACCACTCGTCATATCTTTTAAAATAAAATAAAACATCCATTTTACGTACAAAAAAAAATAATTTAATAACATATGTTTTGACTCAATTAAATTTTTATTTAAAAGTCTAGACGTTAGAATAATTTACTTCATTATCAATTTAAACCAGATTGAAAAATCAAATAAAAATAAAAACAAAGCCTTGAGCTGATTTCACCTTGGATTTCCTTTTAAATTACAGCGTCAAGTCTATGAAAAATTTTATTGGCTCAAAATAAATTAAATATAATTTACAGCTGTACAGTAGAATGAAAAAAATTCCCAAACCACTTTGCTTATTAGTGATAACAAAAAAAACAAGTTGTTCAGGAAAAATTGCATTTATCAGTACTATAACTCATTAGTTAGTCGTATGTTAAACGATATGATTTAACAATTACGATTTCCCACTTTTGAAATTAAAATATATAAAATTGCTGTTTAACGACGTCATATGCGTAGAAATAGATGACGTTAATGCGCAGTACACCGACTTAGTGGCAGCACTCGCATTCATTTCAGTTCGTCTCTAATCCTCGGTGTGTTTTCATGCCGCGGTAACTAGTTAATTCTATACTTGATTTATATTCTGTTTAATTGATTTTAAATTTATTCATAGTTTTATTATTTTAAAGCATCAACTCTGTATACTTATGAATAATTAATTTTATTTAATAATATACATATTTTTATACAAAATGAGTGAAAAGCGCAAAGAAGTTCGTGTGTGGTGTGATGGATGGTAAGCATTATCATATCAATAGTATTTCCTCAAAGTAATCATTTTAATAAATAGATTATTTTTATAACAAAAAAATATTTCGTATTTTTATTAGTGAAAATTATAATAAATTCATTTTGCGCTGAAGTAAGACCCTTGCATAAACACAGCATGGATATAAGGCCCTTAAATCCACGCGGTGTAGATCTGTCAGAATTTTTTTTTACCTGGAAATCGAGTTGTCTTTATTTTACACCGCATTCGTCTAACATATTATTTTAAAGTGAATTTATGACATTAAAGTTAGCTGTCACTTGACAATTTTTTTATTTTCTTCAACAAAAAAATTTGTTCTAAAAAATCATTTAAAAAAAAATAGCACTTTTAATTTATTAAAATTTTTACAAGTCCATTTTTAGAATAATTATTTTTTGCTATAATTTATTCGTTAAAGAAAATTAAAACAATTGTAAAGTGACAGCTAAATTTAATGTCACAGTGAATTTACTGCTTGTCATGTCATTATTTTAAATAAAATAAATAATTTATTTTGATAATTAATTAATTATAATAACAATTATTGAGTTATCATTTAAATAACAGTCAATAATTAAATTTTATTTACAGTTATGATATGGTACATTTTGGACATGCCAATTCTTTGAGGCAAGCCAAAGCTCTTGGTGATTATTTGGTGGTCGGAGTACACACTGATGAAGAAATAACAAAACACAAAGGACCACCGGTTTTTACACAAGAAGAAAGGTATATAATATTTTAATCAATAATTAAAATATATTTATCGAAACTATCTCTAATAATAATTATCATAATGAGCAATGATAATTATTAAATTAAGAATGTTTTAGGTCAAAGTTTAATACTATTAAATGAATATTATAAGCTTTGACAGGAAGTCCTGGATCCTTGACCTTTACAGCTTTAATTTAACTAATTATTAATGTGAGACTGGGTATAATCCATTTCAACTGCTGTTGATTTTCAAATCAATAATAGTACTAAGCGTATGCATTACTAATGATTAAGTATTTGAACAACTTATATTACATTTATGACTATTGTGTGGTAACAATCGATAAATGAGTCACTAATTTGTAATTCGATAAGTTTCATGATACAAAACTTGATAGCAATATTGTATACTTACTTACATACCACAAATAGATGTAAAATGTAATGTTATATCAGATTTAATTATTTATGTTCTCTATGTCAAGAATGCCAGATAACTATCCATAGATAATAATACCGGAAAAAAAATGCTTGACAATTTTTTTATTTTTAATTTATGACAATTGGTGTAATTTAATGCTAAATTGTATAGTGTAAAAAACAAAATAATTACTAAGTACTAGTTTTCGTGTTTTCTGGGCTAATAATAATATCCTATGTATCTGATTACACACTTTGCAATAGTAATATTGATAAGTCACGAGTAATTTTATAGTCAATATGCGTATAAAAAATGTCAACGATAAAATTGTTCAGCTAAATACAAATATAGTGTTTCAAGTGACACAAAATCTTATTGTTGAATGTTTTTAAGATAATTATTTTTGTTCTTATTAATTATTATTATTATTATTATTGTTATTATTATTATGTAATGCAGGTACAAAATGGTGCGAGGTATTAAATGGGTAGATGAAGTTGTTGAAGGTGCTCCCTACGTCACAACACTTGAAACATTAGATAAATATAATTGCGATTTCTGTGTTCATGGCGATGACATTACAATGACAGCTGACGGAGTTGACACATATCATCTTGTTAAAGCTGCTGGCCGATATAGGTAATCATTATTACTATTATATTTTTTATTTTATTCATAAATAATTATTAAGTTTTTATTGATTTATTTTTATTGCTTATCAGGGAAGTTCAAAGGACGGCTGGAGTTTCTACGACAGATTTAGTAGGACGTATGCTGTTAATGACTCGACAACATTTCAAACAAGGCGATAGTGAATACAGCGTAGATAGAGAACCAAGCGAAAGTATGGGTCAAGATAGATCTGCTCGTAGTCCTTGGACAGGGTGTTCCCAATTTTTACCTACAACTCAAAAAATAATTCAATTCAGCGATGGAAAAAGTCCGCAACCTGGTGATAAAATAGTTTATGTCGCTGGGGCGTTTGATTTGTTCCACGTTGGGCATTTAGATTTTCTGGAGGTTGCTAAACGAGAAGGAGATTATTTAATTGTTGGTTTACACACTGATCCCGCTGTTAATCGTTATAAATGCGGTAATCACCCTATCATGAATCTTCATGAACGAGTTCTCAGTGTATTAGCATGCAAGGTAAAAAATTATTCAACCACCACATTGATAAATATAGTTATTTACGTAACGATAACGTTTTTTGTTTATCTTTCAGTATGTCAATGAAGTTGTTATTGGTGCGCCCTATGAAGTGACGAAAGATTTGATGGAGCACTTTAATGTATCCATTGTATGCCATGGTCAAACACCAATTATGCCATGTGAAGGTGGCACTGATCCTTATATTGAACCCAAAAGGCAAAATAAATTTAAGTTACTGAATAGTAAAAATGATATGACAACAGAAAAAATCATTGAAAGAATTATTTTACACAGGTAGGATTTTTTAAATTAAATTTATGTATTTATCACTATATATATATATATATAAGAGATGCAAGAAATATGAATTGATTACGTATGAATTTTTTTTAATTTAAAAAAAATTGTATCATTTAGCTCTTGCATCTCTGATTGACGCTGATACTACGGAAGTATAGATTCTTGATTTATTTTAAGGTATATATCATTAAATATATTTTATTCAATCACTTATTTATTTATTCATTTACGTTTACTTCCGTGATTCAGCAGTAGATTTAAATCAAAATTTGTTTTATCTAAGCAATTTGTATGCATCTATTTTTTTTTTCCTTTACGTACTCTTAGGTCAGAGGAGCTTTATTCAATTATAACGTGCTTGAACAAAAGATAATTGCATTTTTATGTTTTGTAATCCGTTATTGCTCAATTTCTAATAAAATATCCTTTATTCTTATTAATAGCTATCTATAATTTTTTGTCTATTGAATATTTTATTTTTATTATTATTTTTCTTATGTCGTGACTATATTTACATACACTACATTTTTTTTTTTTCGATGAGGTAAAAAAATTTTACTAATAACTATTCAAATATTAATCGTAAATCGCTATCGAAGATATAATTACATTATTTTAAAATAACAATTATAAACGATAGTTTTTATGTTACAACAAACTTGATGGCATTGACAATGAGTACTTTAACGATATTTTACCTCAAAACTGATAAGTTAAAAATTTATTTGTTTAGTTATTAGTTTAATTACCTTAAAAAAAAAAAAAAAAAAAAAACACATAAAAAATTAATCTTATTTATTAATTATTTTATTATTTTAATGTAGTCAATAGTGATGTTAAACCTCTAGTTTAAATTACAGATTGGAATTCGAGGATAGAAATTTAAAAAAGGAGAAAAAAGAAATTGCTGCTTACGAAGCCTTCATTAAATCACAAAATAAGGAAATATCTGAATAAAATAAAATAAAAAAAAAAATATTTTTTTCTAAACTAAACTTTAACTCAATCATAAATTAATTCCAATGAAACAATCAATTCAATTAAGTGTGAAAATTAAAGGGTAAAGTTTAAATTTCTATTTATTGCTTTTTATTTAAAAAAAAAAAAAAAAAAAAAAAGAAATAAACAAAATATTAAATCATCGTGTGTGATTTTCCCAAACTCACTCTTTTAAAGTAGCCTAAGATAACGCTTTAAAAACTTGAAAAGACTTTAGATTATTGAAAATGTATTATTGTTAATCATAATTAAATAATTAAATGAATTTTAAGTTAAATTGTTTGATAGATAAACAGTTTTTAAAATGAAATTATCACAATATAGTTTGTGCGCCGTACGTGTCAGAGTAACTCACTTACTAATAGAATGCAATGTGACAAAAACAAAATAAACCAAAGACATGTGAAGGCCAATCAATGTTAATTAATGTTTTATTTTTATAATTTTAAGAACACTCAGTATACATATTGTTTAAATTTAATTTTTATTTAATAAATATCATATCAGTCAGATAAAAACTACATGTTATTACACTAATTATTTATTTATCAATTTTTTTTAATAACCTTGACAATTTTCAATGTATATATTACTTTATAGTGATAACTTAAAATTAAATCAATTAATTATTAATAAGGAAAAAAAATATTTATGAAAATTGTCACTGATATTAAAAACACATTGTTATTTATCTAAATATATAAATAATATAATATAATTAATTATATATTTGTGTTATATACAAAGTAATAATTTACCCAAAACCAGTCAGTCCTTTTAATAAATCACCCCACCCATTTCCACTAAAAATAATACAGTTATAAATAATACGTAAAATTCAATGAGCAAAAAAAACGTCACAATTTCGTTTCTTCAGGTCACGCCATAGCTTTGCACATTTCTTATGAAAAATAACTATATGCTTTTTAAATAAAATAAATTACTGATAAAAAATGATTATAGATTATGACTAATGATATGTGAAATAATAATTAATGATCCACATGATACATGATTTATGACAAAAAAGATCCTAATAAAAATTGTAATTTATTGCATAGTCGTGCGACCAGTATAACCTGGTGCGGGTTCACAGTATTTTCTTGAACGCTCCCTGATTAATTCATCGATGGATTTATTTTGAGGCACACTTGTAGTTATGTTGTGTAATCGTGATATTAGATAACACATGATAAACGCTGAAAACATAAGTAACACACCAAGGCCAGTAGCTACGTAGAGAAAATTCCCACAATTTCCTTCTAAGCCCAATGCAACTTTGTCATAAAGATCTACAAAAAAAATTTTTTAAAAATCAAATATTAGAACTAAATTAATCTTAAAAAATAAATTGATTAGTAATTACCACTAGGCATCATAACAGTATACTCAATGTTTTCTTTTATTTTAGTAAATTGTGTTGAGTCATTATAATTTTGAATTAACCGTTCCACTTTCGGTTCATTACTTCCATTTCCGGACATTTCTTCAACAAATCCATCTGCTCTACGTTTTCGTTTCCCGTGACCAGACGGTTCAAATAGATCCAAACAAAAATCCTATAAATTATTATTATTATTATTATTATTATTATTATTATTATTATTATTTCATCAATTAATTGTAATTTTTAAACTTAATTTTATCATACACTGAGAGAAAAAATTTCTTTTGAAAAAAATAAATATAGTTGTGAGAAGAAATTAATTAAAAAAAATTTTATAGATTTGAAAAAAAGCAATTTTGGATGAAAATTTCCAAGTTATCTATTTAAAATTCTTCTTTTCTGAATCAAATGAAATTTTTTTCAACAAGAAAGTTACTGTTCTAAAATTTTTTATTTCTTCAGCTAAGAAATAAAATTGTTTAAAAATTTTCAACAAATCAATTTCCTGTCACAACTGTGTCTATTTTTTCCAAAGGAATTTTTTCTCTCAATGTAGACTTAATAAAATAATAAATACTGACTGGTTGACAATCATGAGGCTCCATACAGGCTTTTATCTGAGAGTGAATCCATAAAGTTGACCTTTCGCGCATAGAGCTCAAGAGAAAAGCCTCAAAGTCAAGGAACACTTCATTTTTTCTGTCGCGATACCTTGACGGCTGATGAGGGATTATTGATGCAAAATCACGATTTCTGCAACCGTCTTTAACAAGAACAACACTTCCTTGTGCATGTGGGTTATCTGGATCAGGGCTTACTGTCACTTCTATTAATTTAATGTATCCCCAAGCACTTTCAGCACTTATGCGAGCACGTAATTGGAGTTTCGTGCCGATTGGAACAGCTTGGTCTACCGTTTCTGCGCCTATTGAACTTTCTGAAGAATTTCCAATTGCTTCACGATAAAGAGCTACTTCGTACTCTAATCGTCCTGGTGTTTCTTCAACAATACCGGATACACGTGCACCATGAGGACTGTAAGTATAATTATTTCTTCAATAAATTTATTTGTTATTATTTGAAGATAATTTAAGTGAATAAATATTCAGACATTAATTTATTTATTGAAGAAACTTACAATGTTCCAGCAAAACCGGCAGCTTTATGCCTCAAAAGTGTTGGTTCAGGTGGTCTGCACATTAGAATCAACTCTTGATCTGCCAGCATGACAACTCCAGGAAAAGCCGGAAACCATATTCTCAGGTGAATGAAACCCTTTAAAATAAAATTTTTAAGTGTGAAAAAATAAAATGGTTGTGTAATATTTTTTTCCATTTAAAAAAAATTTATTTTTTAAATAATTACGTAACTATAATTATCATAATTATACAGAAATTTGTACAATTAAAAAGACTTCACGGAAACAAGAGCACTTGGAAAATTAGTTTTGCACTTTAGAACGCGGTGCTTTTGATGAAAATATATAATTAGTAGTTTAAATAATAATTTTTTAACAAAACTATGTAAAAATTATGATTTTTTCAAAGAAGTTTGTTCGATACAATTATCACTTGTAGAATTGATTCATAAAATATAAAAACTATTGTTTATAATTAAAAATTTTTACGGAAGTTTATCTGAAATGCTGAAATATTTTTTACAAATTTTATTTTTTGCATCTTTTTTAAAAATTATATTTTTTTGAAAAATATCTTTATTTAAAAATTAAAAATACTAAATGATCCTGAACAATGAAAACTTTTAACGAATTCTCTATTTTTTTAGCTATTAAATACTGACAAAGATTTATAAGTTGTCAGATGGGTGCTATATTCAATATTATATGTAAGGGCCATCAATAAATTACGTCACACGAATTTCAGGACTTTTTAACCCCTCCCCCTTGATGTGACGTCATAAATTTTTCAATCTTATGCATGTATTTAAAAATAATCGAAAAGAAACATTTATTTTCATTTTTTTTTATAATTATTAAATAATCTTTCATAAAATCAACATAAACTCAAATATCTTAGATAATAGAAAACACACACGACTAGCTAAGAACAATGAACGATTAATTATGTTAATTAAAGATTCTAAACTTAATTATCATGTGTCCATGGACTTTGGACCCACTTCTTCATATTATAGTTATTAGTTGTTAATGGTAAATCAGGTGCGAGCACTGGCTGACGATTCAAAGCTACTCAGACCCTCACTACTCAGAACTCTTGAGAATTTTAGTATCTCACTTGTATTACAACGTCGCTTTACACAGAAAGAAAAATTTCTTGACTGGAGAACAAAATTCTTGGCTCAAGAAAATTTTCGGGTGCCTGAAAGAAGACCGAATTTGTGTTGGCCGAAGTAAAAATTTTTCTTGAAATTCCATTCTTGGTGGAAGTAATCTTTTCTTAAACCAAATTATCATAAATACTTGATACAATAAATTTTTACATTTGATCAGGATTTTTAGATACTTTAGGGAAGCAGCGTCAACTACTTATGCTGAGAAAAAAATTTTATCACCTTGAGAAAATTTTTCTCTTGAATATTTAATACTGATTTTATATTATTTTAGCGTGTAATTATACATATTGAATGGAAAAAAAATGATGAAATATTATTTGATCTTCCCATTTGACATGTTGATTTTCAAGAAGATTTTCTTGACTCAAATAAATTTTCTTGGATCAAGATACGTACTTCTTGAAGGAAAAGAATTAATTTTGTTGGAATAAGTGAAATTTCTTGTTTCAAAAAAAAAAAATTTTTTTCGTTTAAGAAATTAATTAGGAAGAAAAATATTTCTTAGCTCAAGTGAACTTTTGTTTCTGTGTAGAAATTAAATGTTGTTGCGTGAGAGATAATCTCATAACGAGAGTGCTAAAGTACTAATAAATATCGATCGAGTTTGTAAACATTTAAAGTTTTTTATTCCCATATAAGTTTCGCGTTTGAATATTTTGAGTATTAACATGTGTCGTCACAAAGTTTTTGAGCCCCCCTGCCCCTTATCACACAATATCACATTCCGGTCATACCCTCCCACCCCTCTAAGGTGTGACGTAATTTATGAATGATCCCTGATAGAATATTTGAAATTTCATGTCATTCAACCACCGCTTACCACAAAAGTATTCTATTAAAATATCATGTTAAAAATGTCGTATGGAAAAAAAATTGATAAATATTTTCAATTATTTTTGCGAGTAATCATAATTTATCGAAAAATTTTTTTATATAAAAAAATTGATAAAAATAAAAAATAGCAAAATCTAAAAATTTTTACAATTTATTCTAATCCGCAGAAAATTGATGATAAATTAAATGTATTTTTAAAATATAAATCAAATTAATTTTTAATTCCCAAGTTTTTGCTCATATTTTTCATTAATCACCACAAAATGTTCTAACTAAATATTCACTGGATATTTTTACACATGATATTTTTATAAAATATTGTCAAGATATCTCGTACTAGAAAATATCAATTACTCTACGATCGATCACCTAACTGAACATGAATTTGCTAAATAACAGCTTACATTTCTTTTTAAGATTCCACACCGTGAAAAATCAGTTACTTTCAAAAAGTAATTATCTTCTAATGCATCTGCTGGATCAGGCCGTATTTGACATTGAATATCAGTCAGCGGGTCAGCCGCTCGATCATCAGCAAAGAGCGGTGAACCTTTGAACCCAACCGGCCGTCTGATTTTAGCAGTAAGAAGGTCTGTTGGAGATGTTGGTGGACTACATTGGATGTCCGATACTTCGTAGTCTTGGGCTAGTGTCACCTATAAACCAATTAATATTTATATTATTATTATTGTATTTTACAAATAATAATGTTGCATTTTTTTTTAATAGGTTTGCTGGTAATTGTGATAAATTACAATCTGTACGCGTGACTAAAAAGGTGTGAGTAAAGCACGTGCCTCGAGAATCTATAATTATCAAGCGTTTAACTCGGAATAATCGCATAGCAGTACTCGCTCAATCTTTTACTGCATAAGCATCAAGCCAAGTCACGCATTCGCACCGTATCTAAATTGATAAAAGTACATTTCATCATAATAAACAAATTTAACTAAAAATATTAACCGATAATTTTTTGGAAGTGGGATCTATTTTATTTTTAGCTACAAAATTTCAGAAAATAAATTATTTCAATTAGTCTTAAGGCTTTTAATGTTGACAAAAATTATATGTAGACCGAAAATCGTTCATACAATGTGTCTAAATAACTAGCGATTATTAATTGGTTTTTTTCGTATTCAACATGTCAAAACAAACAATTATAAGAAATTTTGAAATTATCAATTAAAAAAAAAATTTTTTTTTTTTAAATCAAATTTTTTTCTATTATTTTATCTTTAATAAATTTTAAGAAAAAAAATGTGATTATTAAAACACTATTTTAAACATGATTTTTATGAGTTGAAATACTCTGGACTAGGGTGTTCCAAAATGTAACTTCGATGATGGACTTCTCAAAATTGGAATTTTGGGTTCCGCTTTTGTAAAGAATTTGTTTTTAGATACTTCCGGCCAAATTTTGAAATTTCATCGGAAATGCCCAAACAAAGCTCTAGTTTAAAAATTCTCTGAATATCAAATCAATTCTTTACGCTCAAAATATGTCAGGAAATGCCCAAACACAACTCCTATTAAAAGCAGAACCCAAAATTCCAATTTTGAGAGGTCCATCATCGAAGTTATATTTTGGAACACCCTACTGTGGACCCTACTTTTAAATAATTATTTTTTATTTTTATATCAACTAATTACTAATAAGTGCATTATTTGTTAAATATAAAGTTATATTTAATACACTATTATAAAATAATATTGAAAAAAATCACAAACCGCTAAAAATCCAAAAACGAGAATTCTCCACATCATTGAAGATGTGATTAAATATTCACTTAAAAATACAAAAAACTTTTATTAAAAAATTGATATACAAACTAACGAACGATAATGTTAGATTGAAACATAAAATGATAAATAAATTGATAGAGTAACAACTAGTTGAAAATGATGTAATTTTGATGAAGGTTCCCGATGGACTGAACGTTATGGTGAAGACACTTGTTAAGCCCCCCGCGGACAGTTGGAATAAGTAGTGAAGAAGGGAAGTAAAGAAACAAGGAATCACCAGCCACCAGCCCAACCGTAGAGTACTGTTAATGCATGCCCGGTGCCTCAGCTAACAACCATTCTGCTCGTAAGCATAAGTCCTCTTCTTCTCTTACTTCTTCAGTGTTCACACACAGAAGAAGATATAGTATACATAATAGTATCGCTTCGAACAAGACCCATGACGACTTTAGACTTATACTAATTCTATGTTTCAGCTGGTCGTTTTTTTCTTTTAATGTTACCGTTAATTTTGTAGCATAATTTTACTAATTTTATGTGACGATCCAATAACCAAATTCTAAGCAAGACATTAGTGACCGAGTAGAGTAATAATTTTGCTGTAACTGATAAAAAAATTTTAATTAACATAAGTAGCTCTGTAAGTATGCAATATGTAATTTAATTTTGATATTTATTAATGAGTGTAAATCTAGTATATTTAATTTTTAAATATTTGAGTATTGCGGGCAAAGTACTAAAAAAAACTCCGAGGTATTCCGGTCTAAGGGGCGGAAGAATCACCGACTCGCGAAACGCTACGCGATTTAAGATATGTATAAGAGGCGAATGAGTTAAGCGGTTACTGACATCACCAAGTTACAATTGTAGGTCAATGTCGTTATATTCTTTCGCATATAACTGATTTTTGGGATTTAAAAAAAAAAACAGGTTTTTCCGCAATCGCTAAATTAGCACCGATAAATTTTATTTAAAACCGGTACTTTACCATTAACTCACTTATAAATAGTCTCTCCTCGCACATTTACTTTAAAATAATTATCCCAAATACTGATTTTAAAATCCTGATTTTTAATTAACATATTTAGAAAAAGTTAGAATATAAAATGCTTTTTTTTATTATCTTCAAAGACAATTGTCACTTACATACTCGGCAAAGAATGTTTTAAATCATTTCACGCATTTCAACGACATTTTCCATTAGTCGAAGATTATTCTTCCGTTATATTACTACTCGCAATGTTTCAAAGACATTGCATCAAATTATTAAATACAATTTGTTACTAACTTTAATGTTGTCGATTTTAATATCTTCAATAAATTTTATGAAAAGTAGAAAATCATTTTTTACTCTCAACGGCTGGAAAATTATTTCGAGTAGGAGAGACCAGGGCATACATTTTTTAAGCGAGTAATTATTTTTTGTCACTTGTGAGAGTTGCATGTTTAAAAAAAAATGCAATGTTATATATAAAAAAAAAAAAAAAAACGTTTTTATTTAGGAAGAAACAAAAATTGTTTCTATTTCTTCTTTAACATTATAGGCAGGCCATTTTATCCCGAATTCTCTGTAACGCTTTTAGGTTTTTAATAAATTTTAACTCACAATTTTTTTATGGCACTATTTATTTTTGATAAAAATTAAAATGTAGGTCAAGTTAATGAAAACTTAGCATGATGCTTCTGTTTTGATATTTATAAATATATAATTTCCGAAATTGTAGGTATTTTAAAGATTATTGAACCTAAAACAATGACTTGTTATTTAATTTAACAGTTTTGTTATTCAATTTATTTCTTTTTCCGTAAAAGTTTAAGAATAAAATTATAATTTGACTATCGACGCGTCACCACCTGGTCATGGAATGTGATTTTGACTAGTAACGATTTACTGTTATTTTCCTATACGTTTTAATGTAAGAAATCAAGGGAGCGTTTCGGTGTTCACCTTTTTATTATTTTATGTTTCTATAAGTGTAATTAAATTAAATATTTATTATATGTATTTTATATTCATAGATAATAATATTGCAGTAGATTGGAATTTACGCATTCACAGTCGGGTGACTTGGAGGTGCATTCAAGGTATTCTCCCTAGTGACTTTTTCAAGCTATTAGAGTACGAGTGAGAGATAAGATTGACGATATAATTACCCGTTAGAGTTGGCGCGTGCTGATCAACGTCTAGATCCGCGTATGTCACGGGCCATAGCGGATGTTAATCGCATCTTCTTCACTATTAGGTGTTTTCCTCATCATTATGATTCTACAGTTTATTTTATTGACGTTATAATATATCATTGCAAATTATAATATTCTTCAAGTATCTATCAATTTATTTAATATTTTTTTCTCTTTAGTCTATTATTTATCCCTGCAATGTAACTGTACTTTGTATCTAAATTATTATATTTTATTTCTATAATCACTCTGTGATATTAAGCACTAGCTTTCCAGACACTTGATACTTTTTATTTCATTCAAATTTACAATGTGATTTTTCTACTGTAAACGAACATGAGACGAGATCTGTCATGTCGTATATTGTTACCATAATTATATATTAAATTTAATTATATTATATTGTGCAAAGGTGGTAATTTGGAAATTAGTGATAAGTTATTTTGAAAATGTTATTTCAAGGCTTTTACTAGCCTTATTATTATTTTAAACCGTAAAAACCGTATTATTATTTTTAAAAAATTTTTAAAAATAAAAAAAAAATTTTTTTAATTTTTAAAAATTATTATTTTTAAAAAATTAAAAGAACAAAGGTATTTATTTATAATTGATTTGATTATACGAATAACTTTTTTATTTGACTATTTTCTTGTAAGAATAATTTATTTTATAAATAAAAAAAAAATAACAAAAATATTTGATATAATATTTCAATGTTACAATTTTAATCAATCATTAAATTAATTAATCTTTATTATAAGAATTATGGTAAAATTAACAAAAATTAAAATAAAAACAAAAATCGCTTTAAATAGTAAAATAAAATAATTGTCCTATGGAATAAAAATAAATATAAATATTATTTAATTTTATTTTAATGCCACATAAATATGACAGTAATTTAAATAAATTCAATTTAATAAAAATAAATTCAATTTAATTCAAATTTAAATAAACTGAGAATTTAGTAATTATTTACAAGTGGGGTCAAACGTATTTTTGGCCATATCTAAGTGAAAAATTAACATTTCTTAATTTTTTTTCATTCTGCTTGATTTTACGGCGGATTTGTGGTGGTGATATCGAAAATATCAAAAAATTAATATTTCGATATTTTTTTTGCCTTCAAAAGTTGGAAAAAATTTTGGCTTTCATGTTTTTGGATAAAATTTCTATTTTATCTTTTTTTTAAGTTTCTGATACATTTTTTTTTTGCAAAGTACGTAAAAAAACAAAAAAAGTTGAATATCACAATTTTTTTTTAAGTTTATAAATTTTTAAAAAAATTTTTAAATTCTTTAAAATTGTGGCAATCAACATTTTTTTTAATCGTTCATTTTTTTATATATTTTTCAAAAAAAAAATATATCAAAATTAAAAAAAAAATTTCGTTCAAAAAAATGAAAATGAAAATAGTAGGCCCCACTTGTAAATAATTACCGAAAATCTTCATAAATAATGATTAAAATAGATCTACAAATTATTTATCTCAAAATATATTAATATTAAACAATCAAGTAACACTTAAAAAATAAATATAAAATTTCAATAATAATAAGAATGTAATTATTATTAATACAGTTGTTTTATTCTTGAATATAGAGCACGGAATTATTTTTGCAACGAGCTTATGAGCGTATTAATCTACCTGCAAGTAAAACCGGCAGGATTCATTATTCGTACGGCAGTATAAGTAGACAGTTGATGATTCATAAATAATCCTCTTCCAAGTGCAGATTAACTCATTTATTACGGACGATTTATACCAACAGGATTTTTGAAGTATTAACCTTTTATCTCGATGGTCCACTATACAAAATATGACCTCAATCGCATAAGAAGCGGAACCAAACCGTTTTCATTTATGATAGTAAACAAACCATATTTTATATTATCATTAATATGACATTTCATATTTATGTACTAACATTTAAGTCATGTTGATTTAATTTTTTTTTGTTACCGATTTACGCTCTTAAAAACCACATCAATTTTTCACTGTTGGTAATTATTAAAAAATAACTTAAGCTATAAAAAAAAATCATTAGATAAAATTATTTATAATTATCATTTAAAATTTGCACTGTTATTTCTTTATAAATTATAAATATTTATAAAATAAAATAAGTTTATATTATTATGTTAAGAATAATCTACTTTTTTTGAGTGTGAGGAATGAACAGCTCAAATATTTACATTCTCATCAATGGTGAGCGTGAATCGTTAATATATTACAATACTATAAACAAAAGGAGAACTTCCTTACTTATTTACGGTTTGAAGGCCGTTGAGCTTCGTCTGATTATTTTCTATCCTTCGCGGGACTCAACTCTCGAACAGCTACAATGTTGCATTTCTGTGCTTATGTGCTCATTTAGTAAACAGCCAGATATATTACGGAGATTGTAATTTTTACCTCATTATTAAAAACTAGAGATGTAACTTATTTTATTAGCTAATTAAAAAAAAAACGGCATTATGACAAATGGCTTTACAGCCTGTCTAATCAGAAAATATTGGAATATCGTCATCAATATATTTATTCTTACTGAATACCGTAATAAATCGGGACAAATCTTATACTTTCTCACTTAAAAAATCTATGCGTCGAAAAATGTTTTATTATTTTCAAAGAAAAATTTTCATTCAATAAGACTATTCAAATGATTTTAAAAACAATACATATCCGGTTTCTTTTCATCGGCTAATCTATACTGTTAAAAGAATAAGCAAAATTTTGTGGCCAGTGTATTTGTATGGTAAAATGGGTTTTTACGATTAAATTTAGTATCGTTGGAAAAGTCTTGACCTGGAGTTATGCCTTTTCAAGGTTTCATATCAGGTTTCTCACCGATAGTCAATTTATTATGATAAGTATTTAGGCTGCATTCGAAAATTCTCTATCTCTAGATACATAATTAAGAAATAACCTTGTATCAAGTGAACTATTGACATTTTTAAAGATATAAGCTCATCCCGATACTACACTTATCAAGAGCTTTCATTTGAGTACCCACATCAATTTTTCATATATTTATATATATTATATATATGTATGTATGAAAAATATATCAAAATGCATGAGGGTACTTAAATGAAAGCTCTTGATGAGTGTAACATCGAGATGAGCTTATATCTTTAAAAACGTCAATAGTTAAGAAAGTACCGTGCAATTTAACAAAAGTCATTATTTAATCGAGCAAAATTTCATTTATAGTTCATAAGTCACGGCAGTAAAATAGTGATTGCAAGATTGCTAATTATCTATTATTAAGAAAAAAATTTTGGGAATTTTTGAAAAATTGTATAGAATACCTTCTGCTACAGGGAGAAAAAAAACAGCACTAATTACTATTTTGTACAGTAATCAGTAGTGTTTTGGAAGAAAAAGTGGTTAAAATGCTTGAGACAGTAGAGAGCGCTATATAAAAACTACTGGCTACTTTCTGCACATTACTGAGTGGTGCGCTGGCATTAACCAGTCGTGTCTCATACAGCACTCTCTACTGTCTATGAATACTTTTCTAATATTTGTATGACACAGTAACCATTGATGTTGTATTTTCTTCGTGTATCATTACAAAAATATGTTCGAATGTAAAAAAGAAACAGGAATAATTACAATATAAAATTTAAAAAAAAAGCCCATATTAAAAATGATAAAAATTAAAATGCGTAGTGCAATTTTTATTTATTATATATTAATAACAAATTTGTTAAAATTTAAACAGTAAATTTTAAAGTTCGAAAATGTAAATCAAGCATAATAAAATGTAAATTTTATTATTGATTTTTAATAAAAAAAATTTTCTTCCTTTAAAAATCATTAAATTTTTTTTAGAAACTGTAAAAACTATCATTTGCCAAAAATATGTAAATTAAAATGCCGAATAATACAATTTGTTAATTCATATTTAATTAAATTTACAGTGTGAACAATCGATTATAAATTAGAATGGAGAAAAAGTCCGAGTACTTATCATTCAAATCTTACTCAGAAAATTATACTCGAATAAATTGTTATAAATTGTGTAATTTCCAGTTTTTAAAAACATAAATTGTTTTTTATAAAATAAAATTGTCTTTAAATAAAAAAAATTAATATTAAAAATAAAATATTGTTTGCAAAATTATGTGAGATTCTTAATGAGTCCAATCAACAATAGCTTTTCTTAAATAATTAATTGAGTAAGAAATCATTAATTAGCATTCCAACTAATGAAATGATCTCACAGCCAGGTCGATAAACTATAGAAGTGTAATGACTAATGACGTTAAAGAAACAAAACAAGATGTAAAGCAGACGCGATCTATTCATTAACAAGGAATAGCTTTTGTAGTAAAGTGAAAAGACGGTTTTATGCTTCCTCGACTAGCGATGCGTTGCAGGATTTCTATAAGCTCATAAGCTACCCGTCTGTGTACGCGGATACTTCAAAACAAAAACTCGTTATGCCTCTGCTCGAGAATAACAAGGAAATGATTTAAATTTTAAGAATTATGAATTATTCTTTCCATTATGAATATTTGGAAAAAAAATTTATACCTTGTTTGTCCTTGAGCGAGCATCAAGGATCTCCGGGATTTAGATCCGCTTGTTTTATTTTCTTTCTTTTTATCATATCACATTCATAGTAATAAATATCAGTTACTTATCTAAACTTGAACAGGAATGTTTACAGTTTCCAAGGATTCGAGATATCGGTTGAAGTATTCACATAATGCCCAGCAATAATCATCCAACGGTCTCATAGTAAAATCATAGCAATTGTCAAGTTAAGTTTATGAAATGATCATTGCAGTTAGATGACATACTGCACCATTTTTTATTAATGCATATCATTACATTTCATTCATGTTTATTGTGTATTGTAAGCATACATTATTCTACCTCGAGTATTAACGTGTGTACGGTAATTCGTTGGAAGTACGGATCTCCAATATTTTAATCCATAAAAATTATTTTTTAACAATCACATATTTTTTTCTTAAAGTTAATCGAAAATGAAATAATTTAAAAAACGTGTTTAAAAAAATTTGACATTCCCGGAATTTTTATTTTTATACGTAAAATACAAAAAAATTAATGGGTTTATATTGACACATTTTATTAACAATTTTAAGTCAATATAAATTTTTTTTGTCATAAGAAGCTTTAAAATTAATTGAATAATTTATTTTTGATTATTTTTTTAAAAGGAGCTACATATTAATAATTAAATACTTATTTTTAATATCAATAAAAAAAATGTCAATTAACATTTTCATGTTAATAAAAAATTACAATTATAAAGAAAAAGTTAATAGAAATTTAATAAAAATTTTCACATAAATTCTCTCAAATTTTGACTTTGTAATTATTTCATCTTTAAGAAAATCTTTTATTAACAGTTTAATTATTTTTGTTAATTTTTAAATGACTTAGACAATATGTGATCAATTTTTATAATCATAACATATTTTTATATATTTTCTATTTTTAGTTTTATAAAAATTACTGAGATTTTATAAAAAACCAATCATTCTTACGTTCAGCTTTAATGTAGTACCTCCGCGAAAAGCATATTTTAAGAAACTTATGGAATTTTTTTTATCGAAAGATAAATATATTAATAATTCATCATCAAAATTTCAGATCAATTCACCGCACCGTTTTTACATAATTAATTTTCGAAATTGCATCTTTTACACGTATAGGAACAGAGAGATGGTAAAGTTAGTATGAAATCTGTTTGCATCACTCGAGTGGTACGGAAGATTTCATAATAACTTTACCATCTCTTTATACCTCTACATGTAAAAAATGCAATTTCGAAAATTAATTACTCAAAAACCGTGCGGTGAATTGATCTGAAATTTTGATGGTGAATTATTAATATATTTATCTTTCAATAAAAAAATTCCATAAGTTTCTTAAAATTTGCTTTTCGCGGAGGTACTGCCTTAAATTGAGCTTTTAGATTCATAGATTTGAATTCTTCAATAAAATTATGTTTTGATATCATATGATAGGTGGCGGTATATTATTTTTTTCTCGCAAGTGCTTGTTAAATAGTCGTTTTGAATATATACACTAATCCGCGGAGTGAACACTATAGAGGCCCGCAAGTGAGTTGGCGTCAGGTAAAACTGACGACCGACGCCGAAGGGGAAGGGAGGTTCTTTTCGCTCTTAGCGAAGATGTGTTTTCTGCCGCTCGCTCGTTCACAAAATAAACCGATGCGAGCATATGTGGGCCTTCTAATTTTACATGTAGTTGCATTTTTTAGAATCCTTTATCAATTTTTTAATTACTATAATTCATGAAACGATACCAAAATTTTTTTTCAAAATAAATTACATTATCAAACGTGCAATATCAATGACTATGTTTATAAATCATTTAAATTTCTTTTCAAAAATTTCATAATTTTCAAAACTTATAAATAAAAAACAAACTCTTTTCATATGACAATTAACTATTTATTATTATTAAAAAAAAATCATTAGATTGTCTAGCAATTTTTAAATGAAACAAATACTTTTATTGTCTAGGTTTATTTATATATATAGGAGACTTTCTATAGATATAGTCACTCATCACGATATCTCTGGAACTATAAAACCTTAGAGACTTGAAATTTGGCAGGAATATTCTTTTCGCCGAATAAAGGTCAGCTAAGAACGGATTTTACGAAATTCCACCCACCAGAGGGGTTGCGGGGGCGTTAACAATGAAAAATTCCCGTTTTCAAACTATAGCTCCTATCGACTTCAAATTTGGTAGGAATCTTCTGTAAGAGATGTAGAAATAATCTATCAATGAATTTTACGATATCTCCCCCACAGAGGGTTGCGGGGGTAGGTATTAACAATGAAAATTTTTAATTTCCAAGCTATAGCTCCTATAGACTCCAAATTTAATAGAAGTCGTCTACATGTGATACAAAAATGATCTAAGAACGGATTTTACACCGAATCACCTCCAATAAAGATCGCGGGGGTGAGTGTTAACAATAAAAAATCTTAATTTTTAAAATATAGCTTCGAAAAGCTGCAAATTTGGTAAGGATCTTTTATTTGTCATGTAGAGATCATCTCAATACGGATTTCAATAAATTCTACTTCCGATTCGATGGAATGTGGAACCTGTGTAAGTCAAAATAATACTCCAATTGAATTTCAAGTCTAGATCTAAAACTACAATTCTATAAAGTGCCCAGCGGAGCGGGCGGGCAACAGCTAGTAAATTTTATAAAATAGAAATAAATTTCCTAGATATTTATCCAATAAAATGTGTTCATTGAAATGTCAATTATTCGATTTAAAACAAAAAATTGCAATAAAGAAAAAATAAAAAGGTTTTTGATCGAAATAAAATTTTTGTTAACATTAAAAGCTTTAAAATCAATCGAAAAATGTATTTTTGTCTGTTAAGATAATTTCTAAACAAAAATAATTTTTAAGCGTCTATTTTTTGATACTTTATTGTCAAAAATAGGATGGATTCCACTTTCAAATAATTATGACATGTACTTAAGAATGAAGAACCGAATATTAAAGAACCAAGAACCAAGAACAAAAGCTGAAGAAAAGAAGAAAGGACTTTTATTAACCAGTACCCTCGATTTATAGCGACACTAGTTGACCCAGTGAAAATTGCGCACTTTTGGCGATACACTAAATAACTTTCGATGGCAGGCCGTGAAATCCCTTTAACCCAAATTGATCATTCAAGTATTACATACACAACATAAACACCCAGTCTTAATGATGTTTTTAAGTAGAGAGTATAAAAGCCATCCAGCCAGTCTGGTGTTATCGGTTGTCGCTAATGGCCTTAACTTTTAAAAATGAGGATATGAAAGATGTTTTATGCTAAGTACCTGATCATCGCCCAAATCACGGAGCGAAGTACTTAATAAAATAATGGGCAACGCTGGTGTTCCGTGTCTTGTTCAATATATGAGAACAATGACAGGTTTTGTGTGATCATAAACGTGTCTGTCGAGACCAAAATAACCAACCGAAGAAGCCTTTAAAAACGTTTCAACATACGATTATTGACTCAGTCGTTCCTCGTAAATCCTCATGAAAATGAGTCAATGATATTACGAAGAAAACATGGAATACTACACACTTATTCAAGCTCTGTATCATTTTATTATTGCTATTGTTGGTGTTTCTGTGTCCAACGGAGCTAATCTTGATAGAGCTTCATTGGAGCTCAAAGATCAGCATCAACATGAAGTACTGATCAATTTTCCAAGAAAATCAAACGAAAGCAAATTTGCAACTGCTAGACATCTGTATCTTCCCCCTGGAGAGCCAGATTTCGTACTACCAGAAGTTATTGACAATAGAGTAAGGAGCGCCTTTCAAAGACCGATTTCTTCGACTATCATTCAACCGAGCATCGAATTGCAAACGCCTTTTCCTCGTGAGATTTATAACTATCTTCCACCGGCGATCAGACACTCGAATATCAAAGCCAGCGATTTTGAAAGAGACGAAATTAGTGGATTTGTCAGGATAAATTCAATGTCCTGCAAAAATAATGATGATGAAGCATTTTTTAAAGCGTCTGTTATTCCACCGAAAGTGTCTGACTATCCAGTAATTGAAGGCGCTACTAGTGAATATTGCAAAATTGTTAAAGTTAACGATGAGTACAGGTTCAATTTTAGTAATGACATGTTTTGGAACTGTGGAGTTAAAGATTGTTCTACGGATGCGGGGAAATTTTATTGCTTGAGTCTGAGATTCGCTACAGTTTCCGGGCTCAAGCTTAATGAGGATGTCAAGATTTTGTTAAAGTGTCGGACTCAAGAAAAAATTACTTCGCATACTAAACGAATACATGTAAAGACTCATGATACGTAAGTTTGTTATTTATAAATTATATTTTTAAAGGATTTCGAAGAAGATGATGTTTATAATTTGAGAGTTTTTTTGGTCTGTTAACTTTTTTTTTATGTTGTCTCTCAGACACATAATAGCTACGATTTTTGTTTGATACCTACAATAAAATAAATTGATAGTTATAATAAATAATTTACTTTTTTTTTATAGTTTTTTTTATTTGAAAAAAGAAGATCGTGGAATAAGATAACTAAAAATTTATTTATGATATTTTTTTACTTCAATTTATTTGTAAATTAAAATGAATATGAAAGAAAAATTGTTTTATTTTATTAAAATTCAAAATAACTAAGAATTCTTGCGTGAGTAAAATAAAACTATCCTTGAAAAAAAAAAAAAAAAAAAAACAGCTAAATTATTTAAAAATAAGTATTCGAAAAAATAGTTAAACAGTTGATCACATAATATTAAAAATAATGAGTGATCATTTCAACGGTAATGAGCAAATTCGAACTCATTACTAGTTGAAAAATAATTATCTTACGGTAATTAGTTTAAAAGAAGAAAAGGATAATTATTTAATAATTAATGATAAAATATATCTCGTATTTTAATTTTTTTTTTGTTATTGACTTATTTATTTAATTTATAGATTCGCTAGAATGGCTCCAAGAGTAGCGACAGGTGGACATAAAAATGCATTTGAAACTGAGATCGGTTTGTACCGAAAAACTCTTGGATCGAATCATTTATTCGATTCGAGAATTCAACCGGGTGGAACAGTTATTCTCGGTGAAGAAATCCTTCTCAGAGTTGCAGTTCGTGAAGGTGATGGTAAGTATTAATCACCAATTACAATATAATTCATTCAAGTATAACAGAAAAAAGTTTTTATTATACAAACAATTACTACTAGGTTGGCGGTATTCAAGAATCAGCGATGTGACGATTCATCATTTGGAGAACAAAAAACAGAAAAAAATAATTAACAGTATGTGGATCTTAGACTCGAATGGATGTCTCAATCAAGAAATCCGGGAAGTTTGTTCACGGGAACAATATCGCGTTACACCACTCGAGAGTTATCTGATTTTTCAAGCCTTCATGTTTGATCATATGAAAGAAACCGATGAGATGGTAATGAATGTTAAAGCTACTGGTTGTCTAGACGGTAATGACTGCGTGATAAATTGCCCTGCGGGACACTCAAGAAAAACGAGAAGTCTTGCAGAATTCAAGACACACAATCAAACTATTAATTGGCTTGATGATATCTCTTTTAAAGTAATTTTACCAAAAAACTATAAGCAGGAAAATAGTATTGATGATCGTTTAATTATCCCGTATGCATTTTCAGCTTTTATCATTTTGATCATTTTTATTTTACTTTGTATCATAAAAATCATTTTTAAACAAAAAAATCCAAAGTTATAAAATATAATTTTTTTTTATTCTAATTGTTGATAAATTTCGTTTTATGGGAAAGAAAAAATTGAAACTTTTCTTTAAATTATCTTTGTTTATCAAAATATGTAAATTTATAAATTAATAATTATTTATAGATATACCCGTGTAAAAAAAATCGTCTTAAAATTGTCGTTTGTTTAAGATATTAAACGTGACAAAAACCAAGACTATTTTAAGACTTTTTTAAGACGCCAAAAAAAAATTCCGAGAGCAGATTTTTGAAATTTGGTTCTTGAATTTGTTATGAAAATAAGATGATATCACAGCGACAGCTCCGGAAGATTATTATAGAGTCTTAATATAGTCTTAAAATAATCTAAAAATCGTCTTAAAAAAATCTTCAAATAGTCTTAAAAAAGTTTTTAAAAAATTTTAAGATTTACGAACAGTCTAAAAATTAATTTTCATATCAAATTCGAGAACTAAATTTCAAAAATCTGCACTCGGAAATTTTTTTTCTGCGTTTTAAAAAAGTCTTAAAAGTCTTGGTTTGTGTCACGATTAAGATCTTGAACAAACAACAATTTTAAGACGATTTTTTTTTTACACGGGTAATATTTTATGAAATTACTTTTTTATATGTAACTATATTCATTCAATATGTGTTACTTTGTCAATAAAAAAATCTGTGCAATATTAAACCTGACTATATATTTACGTTTCCTTTAAAATTAAATTTATTTTCTTGGTAAACTAGTTAAATCTTAATTAGAAATATATTATTGAATGTGACAAATATTGTTTGCAATGAAGTGAATTTTTTTTTTCTATCTTAATTATATTTTCTTCAGTAACAAGCTTATTGAATCCTAGATTATTTTACAAGTGAATTTGAAAACAAAAGTAAAATTATTATAGTATAAAAAAAATTAAGATTTTAGCGATACTATGTTAGAAAATTTTTTATTTTACTAAAAAATAAAATAAATTAAAAAAAAAAAAATGAAAAAATTTTTTCAAATGCAATTGAATATCTAATTAATTGTAATCATCCAACTCATTAAATTTTGTAGATAAATTGCTTGAATTTAAAAAGGAATATACCATGCCTCAAGTTCAAAGCACAATTTAATGCCTAGCAAAAAAAATGCTGTTGATGAAGCAGTTTTTTGTATGAATTTATCACCACAAATTTGAGTTAAGAGACATTTCAATGAACAATGACATAAATCATCAAAGTATCTTAGCCCTCCATGAAGTAAATACTTATCAACTTCTTCTTGATGTCGTTCTCTTTCTTGGTCTAAAATTAAAATTATTTATTATATATCAAGTAATCAGTATTAATGACACTGAAATTCACTGATGACTGATCATCGTTTGGATTTTTATAACACCTAAATTATTATAAAAAAAATTTAGTGAAAAATTCCATTTGTGGAAAATAAAAAAAAAATTTCTAATGCGAATTTTCATAAATATTTTTTTTTATAGTAATTGATTTCCTATAAAAATTCCAAAAATTTTAAGAAATCTACTGATTTCAGTATGACATTAAAGTTAGCTGTCACTTGACAATTTTTTAATTTTCTTTAACAAAAAAATTTGTTCTAAAAAATGATTTTTAAAAAATTGCATTTTTAATTTATTAAAATTTCTACAAGTCCATTTTTTAAATAATTTTTTTTACTGTAACTTATGTATTAAAAAAAAATTAAAACAAGTGTGAAGTGACAGCTAAATTTAATGTTATGATTTCAGTATCATAAATATTACAAAAAATATATAAATTTTAGTTTACCTAATAAAGCTTGTTTAGGACACGAAGAATCACAAGGAGAGCTTGGTGAAGGTAATAACGTTAAATCTAATTCACATCGAGATGGGCAAGAAATATCTGAAGATAATGACTCGTCACTTTCTTCTGTCTCATCTTTTCTTTTAGGTATTCCTGAACATTCTTCATTCACACAATTTTCATTAAGCCTAAATGAAAATTTTCTGTTCTTTTTTAGATTCCGCCGACGCCGAGTTGATGTTTTAGAAGCACATCCATCTTCTTCAAATTTTTCTCGATGCTCAGAATATTTTTTTTCGTGCTTTGATTTTACATATCTTTCTTTTGATCTTTTAGGGCGTGAACTTTCTGGACGTGCAGAGCTCTTTGGTCGAGAAAAACTAAGATACTCAGTCCCATCGGATATGTCATCTTCGTCGTAATTTGATTGTAAATTTTTATTCGCTTTTCTTACAACCACGTCATCTTCACTTACTTGAAATGTCGGACTCCTTTCCTCTTCTCTTAGTGTTTTTTCATACGCTGAAAAAAATAAAAAAAATTAATAACTCATAATTGCTGTTTTTTTTTTAAATATTTAGTGAATTTTAGGAATTAAGAAACATACCTTCACGACGTTTTTTGCTTTTGGGACAATCTTCAGCACATTTAGAAGGCATTTAAGCATTTATTTGACGATATAGCTGTTAAATAGAATTCTCCACGCGAAGACATCATGGATTTTATTTCATCATATTCATTTCATGTATATAAAAATTAAATATTGACGTAAAACAAAAGAAAATTGTTTATGCATGAAATTTTATATAGTACTAACAAAGCTATATAAAAGGTTTAATTTTAAATAAAAAATAATGTAAGAAAAAAAAATTTTTAATTAATTATTTTTGAGTTCAAAGTTAAATTTTATAATTCTGCTTTTAATAATTTACTAGCAACCTTACAGTCACTATGTAACCGCCGTTACTTGTGAACTATAAATAAATAAAATTTTGCTTCATTAAATAATGAATTTTGTTGAATTGCACGGTACTTTCTTAACTATTGACGTTTTCAAAGATATAAGCTCATCCCGATGTTACACTCATCAAGAGATATCTAGAGATAGACTATTTTCGAATGCAGCCTAAATACTTTTCACAATAAATTGACTATTGGTGAGAGTGATATGAAACACTGAAAAGGCACAACTCCAGGTCAAGACTTTTCCAACGATACTAAATTTAACTATGAAAACTTATTTTATCATATAAATACATTGGCCACAAAATTTTGCTTATTCTCTTAATAACAAAGATTATCAATAAACAAAAGTTTCTCACAAATTAATGCTAAATTGAATGAAATTGAAAAATCATAAATTATACTAAAATTAAAAAAATATGACATTAAAGTTAGTTGTCACTTGACAATTTTTTAATTTTTTTTAACAAATAAATTTGTTTCAAAAAATTATTTTTAAAAAATTGCATTTGTAGTTTTTTAAAATTTCCAAATGTCAATTTTTTTTATAAATTTTTTTTTTGCCATAATTTATTTGTTACAAAAATTCTTAAAATTATCAACTATCTGCTAAGTTAATTTTCATTAAAAAAATATATATTGTTACGGGACTGGAATATAAAAAACATAGTATAAAAGTTGATAATACTGCAATTAAAAATCTATAATTGTCTATATGCATGTCATGAATGAACGATAGATATAAATTAAATTTTTTGATTGCCGATATTAAAATAAATCAAGATAAAAAAATTTTAATTTCGATATGATTGTATTTTAAAAAAATAATTTCGAGCTAACAAAATTTCTATTGTTCTCAACTTTTATAGTTTACAAGCTACTATGCGCACTAAAAAAGGATTTTTTTTTATACTACTGAATCCTGAATGCTAGAAATAATTATTGAATATTTTAACTGCAGAACTACCGACATTTATCCTACATCACAGTTAATTATTCAATAATAAATGATTTTTATTTAAACTGATATTAATCTATAATAATATATTTTTTGAATGAGCGGTACAAACTTATGAATATTTAAAATCTATATTGGTTTACAATTAGCATATAAACTTGGACTTGGCGTTTTTCCAATTCCAAGTGTTGGTACATACGTTGGTTTTTCACCTTCTTTAGCAAGTCTGTAAGTTTTAACTCCGAATTCATTTAAAACAACATCCATTCGCGGTTCAGTGACTGGTTTTCCTTTTGCTTTAAGGTTTCTAATTGCAACTTCTCGTAACAACGGAGGAACTTCCATTGTTCTTGAAAAAATGACTTCTTCCCTTGGTTTAGTAGCATCTATATATTTATATTCTTCGTCTTTAGGTACTAATTGGTAATCAGCTTTGTACGATGCTGAGTCGATTTGTACCAATCTTTCGAATTTTTTACCTCGGAAAACTCGTTCACAGAGAACCATGCATGTACGCTCCCACTGTTTGTAAATTTTAATTAGTAAGTAAGTAAGTTAATCAATCATTAATTATTATTATATGTTTTTTACTTACCATTGTATTGATAAAAGCAGGTCTTATTTCGACGACTGGATTCGGCAGTGCAGCAACTTTTAATATTTTGATGTAACAGGGTTCGGGATAATTGTCAAATCTATGCCTAACTATAAGTCGTCCTACTCCATAATTTTTTAAGTTCCCAATTATTTCCCACAGTGTCTTTCCAGCGAAATCATGCGTACGGCCAATATATTGATACCGCATTTTTTTATGACGTTATTTAACAAATAAATAAAACAGAAAAGTTTTTAAAAACACCAAACAAGTAAATTTATGTGCAATGTATTTATTTAAGTTATCTAAGGTTATGTTATAAATCATGTGTTGGTTTTTTGTTTACTACGCTGGCGCAAAAATTCATTTGAATGCGCTTGCGTCAACCTTTCATGGCGGTGAAAATTTGAAACTTTTAATACTTTTATTTAATGAGAATTAACTTAGCACATATTTAATAATTTAAAAAATTTTCTAACAAATAAACTATGCTAAAAAAAAAAAAAATAAGAAAAAAAAATTGACATCTAGAAATTATAAAAAATAAAAAATGCAATTTTTAAAAAATAATTATTTGGAACAAATCTTTTTGTTAAATAAAATTAAAAAATTGTCAAGTGACAGCTAACTTGAATATCATTTTTATTTACTGATTTTTTAATCTTTCATGAGTAAACTTCAATTGAAGAAGCTGTATAAAAATTAATTCAATGGAAATTAAAAAAATAAAAAAAATGTTAACAATTTTATATTAATAAAAAATTAAAAATACAAAAATATGTTAATAGAAATTTTAAAAAAATTTTCACATACATTATCTCAAATTTTTACGTCCTATTTGTTTTAATTTTTTGTTCAAAAAAAAAAAAAATTTGTACAGAAATCTTTTATTAAAAGTATAAATTTTTTCATCAATTTTTCATTACCATAATTCACGACTTTTTTAAAAAAAATTCTTATAATTTTTAGAACTTATAAATAAAATACAATACGCAAAAAAATTAAAATCGTTAGAGTTATAAATAACACATTTTATTAACAATTTTAAGTCGACATAAAATTTTTTTGCCATGAAAATCTCTAAAACTAATAGAAAAGTGTATTTTTAACTATCTTTATGATTTTTATCTTAAAAGAAGCTATATATAAATAAGTAAATAAATCATGAGGTCCTAGTATACATGTCGTCTATTCAGGTCCTTTTACACCTTAAGCTTTTATGTCTTTAGTACCTTTCTTTCTTCTTTGCTTTTTTATGCGGCTGGTGATCGACTCGTGCTTTCTGTACTGCATTCGCCTTATTCCTCACCTCTTTCTGAGCTTTTAGAACAGTGATATGGGGAGTCCACTGAGAAAATCTATACTAGTACAGTCGGAGCAGGGCTATATGAGCGGTCATCCATCCGACTATTAATCCACAAGAAATATTGCTTAGCTTGGGTAATCGCCAGAGTCAGACGCGTGCCGCATGGCTATTTCTGCTGTTCATATTTAATCAAAATTAAAAGAAAACTTTAATTAAAATTTTTATGTTAATAAAAATTACAAATATAAAAAAAAAAAAAAATATTAATATAAATTGACTCAACTATAAACTTCTCTTTAATGCCCAGTATTGGTGTATTATCATCTTCATCACACAAAAATCGAATTAATTTATTTTGAGTTCTTGCTAGTTACTTTAGTTACATTTTTACAACTACTCCTCCTTAAATTTATATACATTTTTTACTTTTAGTTTCATAAAAATTATTGTGACTTTATAAAAAATTTACAATTTTCTGTGTACGCGTATATTGAGATTTTAGACTCAGAGATTTGGATTCATCAATAAAGTTAGGTGACGATACCGACAGGGGGCAGTACATTTCTTTTTTTCTCGCAAGCGCTGATTAGATAGTTAGTTTCAATAAATAACAACCTCGAGCTCCTCGATATAGGGCCCGGCAAGTGAGTTGGCGTCAGGTTATACTGACGACCAACGTCGAAGGGAAGGTGTGGTTGTTTCGATATATCAATCGAAGATGTGTTTTCTGCCGCTCGCTCGTTCACGACATAAACTGATGCGAGCATATGTCGGGTCCGATAATTTTGATTATAATTATTATTTTTGGAATACTCCATCAATTTTTTTATTACCATAATTCATGAAACAATGGCAAAAGTTTTTTTCAAATTGAATAAAACGATCAAAAATACAATGTAAATTGACTGTTATGCTTACGCGGAAAAAAGGTTCACTTGAGCCAAGAAAATATTTTTCTTTCTAATTATTTTCTTAAAAGTGAAAAAAAAAAATTTTTTTTTTACACAAGAAATTTCACTTGTTCCAACAAAATTAATTCTCTTCTTTTAAGAAATACGTATCGTCCTCCAAAAAATTTAATTCTTGATAGAAGTAAATTTTCTTGTCTTGAGAAAATTTCTCTCTTGCTCCAAAAAATTAAATATCTCGATAGAAGTAAATTTTCATTAATATTTTTATTGATTAACATGTCAAATGGGACGATCAAATAATATTGAATAATTTTTTTTCATTCAATATGTTTAATTCCACGGTAAAATAATATAAAATGGGTATCAAATATTTAAGAGAAAAATTTTCTCAAGGTGAAGAAGTTTTTTTCTCAGCTGAACTAGGTGGCCTGCTTCCCTAAAGTATCTAAAAATCTTGATCAAATATAAAAATTTATTGTATCAAGTATTTATGATAATTTAAATTAAGAAAAAATTACTTCCACCAAGAATAGAATTTCAAGAAAAATCTTTACTTCGGCCAACAAAACTTCAGGCACCCGAAAATTTTCTTGAGCCAAGAATTTTGTTCTCCAGTCAAGAAATTTTTTTTTCTGTGGAAAAATCTTCAAATTTTATTTTCAAAAATTTTTTTAATTTTTAGAACTTATGAACAGAATATAAAACTGTTTCCATGTTACAATTAATTATTCATGTGAATTAATCAAAATCATCATATTTATTGATAAATTAATTTTAATTTTACAAAGTTTTGAAAATCATTACTGAGATCTAAATTCTCATACTTAAATATATCATCCATAGTATAAATATAATTATAATAAAAAAGCATCGTTTAAATAATACATTACATATTGATTATTAAAAACATTATATACAGAATTAACAATAAGTTATGCATGTTTGAAAACTTATTTTTATAAATTATGAAAAAATGAAGTTTTACAACATCAAGTTGCAGTTACTTTTTAAATAAATAATATTAACTGACTTACTAAATAAAAAACTTAAATTAAGCAAAGTAAAATCAAATAAAATAAGTAAGTATCTTAGTAAGAGTTTTGACGAATCCAGTCTAAGTAGTGCGAGACTCGCGTATAAACACCAGGAACTCCGGGTTGTCCACAACCGATTCCCCAAGAAACAACACCAGCAAGATGCCAAATTCCTTGTCGCTCACAGACCATTGGGCCACCTCCATCACCTTTGCAAGCATCTTTACCTTCTTCTCCTCCAGCGCAGACAAAGCCGGGATGAAGGCTGAAACTTGGTCCCAGTCTAGTTCTTCTCATTTGATTTTCGCAAACCGCATTGCTTACAATGGGCACATCAACTTCTTTTAGAATATTTTGGTATTTACCAAAATCACCAAAAGCATCTTTGCCCCAACCTGTTGTCCAGCATCTGTGCACACAAAAAAATTGTTTTAGTATGACAAATATTAATTAATAAATTTTCAGATAATTAATGAAGGATAAAACTACCTTGCGCCAGTAAAATCATCATGAGGGTTCGGTAAACAAGCTGGACTGATATGAGGATTTTTCTCAAAGTCAACATCGTGGTCAAGTTTCAAAATAGCAATATCGTTGTACAAAGTACCAGCATAAAATTCAGGATGAACATTAATACTGACAATATCACGTTCAATGTACGGATAAAATTCAACATCATGATTAACGTCCCATTCACCTAAGCGAGCGCGAAGATCATGTCCCAGGTGAGTTTTAACACAATGAGCAGCAGTTAAAATATGTCTTGGCGATATTAAAGTTCCACCGCACACGTAAACACTCTCAGAAGGATCTTTCTTCAAGATAGCTACTTGCCAAGGGTATTCTCCAAATTCCGAGTCTCCGTCAACGTAAACTGGAGTCTTTATTCGTCCATTGATTCCTTGACCATTTCTGACTCCACATTGACCATACTGGGGTCGGTTATTTCCGGGACGAATTTGATTCTTTCGGCAACAAACGTGTCTTGGTCCACAAACTGGTGGTCTTCCAAATTGACGCTGTGAAAAAAATTAAATTTATATATAAAAATTGACTGCAATCAATAAAAAAAATAATTGAATGCAAAATATTTATGTACACCAGGTCAGCGTTTGCTTTTAAATAAAATTTGCAAATGTCAGTTGCGTATTGAATTTAAAATTTATTGGAAGCAGTCACGACATTTCAGAGATCTGATAAAAGCTTTATAAACAGCTGCTGTTGTTAGTGTGATTGCAAAGTAAATAAAATATCGTGAAATATGCATACATAAGTAGAACAGCTATTTTTTATGTACATATTTACAATTTGAGCAATATTTAGAGAGCTCATATTATTAAAGAATATAAGTTATTGTGCAAAAAAGAAAGAAGAAATAAAGAAAAGAGACAGAGAAGAAAGTAAATAATTAAAGTCAATAGTCATATAATACTCCTTTTGGTCAACAGTCAGTGAGTCGGTATGGAGTTTCCACGGTAATTAATTCCAATGGTCTTCTTCCAAGGGCCTTATGAACGTATGAACCTCTTGATCTTACCTCTTTAATCTCAACCTGATTATCCAGATCTCGCTTCTTTCGGTCTCGAAAGGCTACCTTTCCTTCACTACGAGCATCATTGTTATTTTGTGATTGTCCAAACTCATCCGCGCTAATATTACTTTTGGCATTTCTGTAATAACCGTTGGCATTATAGTCAGCAAAATCATAATATTCATCATCTCTAGCATATCCTTGATAGCCTCCATAATTTCCCGCATAATGTCCGGAATTCTCTGCGTAGTTGCCTCCGTATCCATGTCCTGGTCTAAATCCATGTCCATGATCATATCCTTGATGGTTGCCTGACCAAGAAGGCTCTTGATTTTGATGATTATGATAATGGTTATGGTAATGATTTTGCGGTCTTTCTTGGTAATGTGGCTTCTCGAAGAAAGTTGGTTTATGATAATACGATGGACCACTTGGATAGTATTGCGGTGCATAGCCACCGGAATAATGACCGCCAGGATATTGTCCTCCTGGATGATATCCTCCATGACCTCCAAACAGCGCTTCTTTTTTGGAAGCCAGTATGTTGCCAAGTTTGTTAACCAATCCGTGATTTGGCGTTACGTGCAAGTTAACAAACGGTTTAACAACTTTTTCGCCGTATTCATCCTTGGAAACTTGCACTGACACCAGTGGATTGACGGACAGCAATCCCAGGTCTAGGCCGTTACCACCACCACCATAGCCAGGATAAGGATTGGATAGTGGATTGCCGCCATATGAATTGACGGGATAATTTCCTCCTTGTGGTAAACCAAAACTCACACCCCATGTCGGCCGTAGATTCAATTTTGATTTGTCAATATTACCAAGTAATCGCTGCAAAGAGAGTCATACTGCCAAATAGAGATCCAAGTTCGACTGTTTTTTTTTTTTTTTAATTTATTTTTAAGAAAAAACGATAAGCATTTTATTTATATTTATAAAGAACTCCTGGACCTCATTTCTTTGACTGAAACAATTTGTCAACAAAGTCTTTTTTGTTTGTAAAACTTAACTGTGTGTCTTGTTTTTAATTAAAAGTGTTAAAGATGGATTACTAAGAAGAAAGAAAGAAGTGAAACATACATAGAAAATATTTCACTGATGATTTTTATATACAAAAAAAAAAAAAGTATACAATTAATAATAGCATTGAAGCATTCGACATTTTAATTGAGGATTACGATCCGAGGTCCGGGTATTCAGGGTTAGTTGGTAGCCCTCACCATTAAAAGAATTTATTTTAACAAGCGACATACCATTTCAAGCAGTTTAAAATTATTATAAATATTATAATCAACTTACGCCTTGAGTATCATCATTTTTAGGTTGCGCTTTAGCTTCACGTTTGCTTCTTTTAATTTCTTCACCAGATTTATTCTTATCCGCATCATCTACTTTCTTGTCACTTGAATTTTTCTGTTCTTTTGTGTGCTGAACTTGCTCAGTAGCATTAACTTCCTTTGGTACTCGAATAACTGACATAGTACCATTAGCATCAGTTACAACAATATCTTCAGTTTCTGCATCGATATTTTTCCCAATATTCCTTGGATCGATAGCAAGGAACAAGTCATCTTTGCGTCCTGCTTGATCAATAGCTGCGCACTGATCGTAAGGAACACAAACACAGTCATCATAATTATTTGATCCGAATCCATTGTTAAAACTGTTAGACCCAAAGTTATTATTAAACCCATTAGATCCTCCTAAATTATTGTTGAATCCATTGTTTCCTGCTCCAAAGTTGTTGGTACCAAAATTGTTATTAAGCCCATTAGACGCTCCTAAATTATTGTTGAATCCATTGTTTCCTGCTCCGAAGCTATTGGTACCAAAATTGTTGCTTCCAAAATTACTGGCTCCAAATTGGCTGCCAGTGAATCCAGAGTTAACTACTTTACCTCCTTCTTTACCATTGAAGAAAGAATCACGCTTAGGTTTTTCATAAACTGGGTACCGATTAGCATAACTGTTGCCTGAGGCGGCGACGGGGTCCAAGCTATTCCCGCTTGAAGGAGACTTTATTTTGAATGCTTTTTTATACTCATCAAAGTCATTGTAAGAGTTACCGTATGAACCTGATCCATAACCGTAACCATTACCAGTCAAACCATTGCCAGCAATAGCACTTGGTCCAATTATTGAAGATGGTTTGTTTCCATCGGTGTGATGGTAGTGGTGGTGAACGTGTTGCTGAAGACCAGAACTTGGCTGAACAATCACTTGTTTCTTCTCAATAAACTCATTATTGTTTTCCGGCACAAAGTCATATTCACCATCCAAACCAGTGTCTTCGTAGATTGGTCTTGAACCAGAGCCTATGCTAGGTTTTTTATAAGCTGGGTAGGGTCATGCAAAGCTAGGAGGTGGTCCAGAAAATGGAGGTCGAGGTCCAGAGTAGTGTCCAGAACTTGGTGGGCCGTAGACAGGTGGTCCAGAGCCAAAACTTGGAATAGGTACGGGCTTAGGAGGCCCGTATACGAAAGGTTTCTTCACAGGTATTGCTGGTAATGGACGACCGACTGGTTTTATGGTAACTGGCTGAGCGTAGATGACTTCTTGAGGGTGAATGTCACGGTGAGGTGAGTAGAATGGACGTCTTCCTTCAGTGTCTTCACACTAAATTAATTAAAAAGTGAGTAAATTGTTTGAATTTGATTTAAATATTTTTATTAACTTTTCATTTACGATACTGAAATCAGCAGACATCTGACAATTTTTTTGATTTTTATTGAATATTAATCATGCAAAAAAAACATAATAATTTAGATAATTGACAGATGTCCTTTAATTTCAGTTTCATTTTTATTTTACTTACATTCATCAAACCCAAGGAACAAAGTTTGTCTTTGATAAAAGCACGAGCTATTGTGTCGTTTCCTGCTTGAAGAACTGTTTTCACATCGGGGTCTGAGTATAAATCATCGTATCCTGCGATATTGCGACCTTGACGACTGGATTGCAAAATATTTTCAACAACTGCGTTTTCCTGAAAGAAGAAAAATAATCAAAATAATTTGAAAATTGTTGAACTTTAAAAAAAAGTGGTGTAAAAATTTCACCAAGTGATGCAAAAATTATATCACCTGTAGTTGTCAACCGAAGTAATTTAAAATTTATATTTGTATCTAATGTATTTTTGAATGTAACTAACTTAACGGCTTCTATATTCTAGCATTAGTTTTAATAAGCAGTAATTGTGCGTAGATTGAAGCTTTTTTCTGATAATTGTAATGAACATAATTTTTATTTTAAAAATATCCAAAATCATCGGTTCTATACTTCTTATTTATTTTTTATGTTTTAGGAATAAACATGGAAAACTATAAATATTAACAATCGAGAAGATAAATTTTAAAATGAAAAAATAATTTTGTTATTGCTACAATTTATTTGTTATAAAATTATAAAAATTATCAAATGACTCTTTATTTTAAAATCAAGAGAAAATCTTGAAAAAAAAAAAAAAAAAAAAAAATTAATAAATAAAAAGACTTATAAAAATTTTAGCTGAATTATAAATGTCAATTTTCGCAGTAACAATCTAAATATGGATAAGATAAAAAAAATTATTTTACCGAAGAATAAGCAGATTCACTTGAGCCATCTTGACTATTGTCACTTAATAGATCTGGCTGAGTGTCTCCGGATGAAAAACTCAAAGGATGAAAAGCGTCTTGAGGTGAATTTTCAGCTGCTGTTGGCTCTTGCCAAGACCATTCAGTCTTCTGTTCGGAAGACGATGCTGCTGATGAAGACGATTGGAAAGACACTTGAGTAGCAAGTCCTTGGGCCAGCAAGCCCATTAAGAGGATGAACCACATTTTAATCCTAGAAAATAGTAATGTACGTGATTAATAAAAATTTCTTCTTTTACTGCCGTTAACAGTGACATTGACGACTTGATGATGATGATGATAGTATTCATTATAAGTATCTTGCAGCTAATAATTGTAAGAAAGATGCAAAACATTTGTAATGCGAAAGTGATGTTTTATCATCCGGAAATACATTACTTTCCATCTACTACTTTCTTTTTTGTATTTTCGGTTCTGATGATCTCATACTATTTTCACAATCTTACCGCGAGACATTAACAAACCAAAGAAACTGCAGTAAATAACAATATTATTGTTTCATTAATATTAATAACAAATCATAGTTTAGACTTTTCTTTTTTTTTTTTTTTTCAGATTGTTTTATTGAATTTACGATATACTTTAATCTAAAATTAGCATCCGTTGTTGAGAAACTTTAATCGAGTGTTATGGCACATCTTTATTTTTATTAGATGCGTGAATCCCAAACAAAGAGAATTTATTAATATTCCACTGACGTATTAACGAAAGTGAGAGGAAGTCAGAGAAAGTCGTTTGACCGGTAAAGACGAATAAGTAGCGTGTCTCGAGTTTTGCTTACTATATGTATACATTACACCTACTCATGACTTATGACCGATATTTATCATTTAGATTAATAAGTCAAGTATTTTTGAATGTGTTTTGATCCAGTGAAAGTTGTGCCTTAAAGACAGACAAGAAAAGAACGGCTCTAAGTAAAAAACTTAATTTTATAAACAAAAAATGACATGAAATTAAAGAAATTGATTTTTAATCGGTTGTGATCTAATTTAAAAAATTGAATCTATAACAATGATGTCAAGTGTACCTACCTCTTGTTGTATCACTTTAACACTAAACTCTTCAACACAAGAATGGTCTTTATATAGAGGCTTGTCTCTTTCTCCCCTAAACACTTTCTCCTGGACACGGTCTCGTCACTCGTAAGTCTGAGCTTTTGTCGACAATCACCAATCTTATATACTTAGGTTCAGGATGCTGAGGAAACGTGGTTGGTTAAAAAAGTGGGGTACTATATGACTCAGACGTCATCATACAGATCCATTAAGTAGTTTGATCAAATTTTGACTGCTAAGTACGTTGAGTACCAATAAATTATCACCGGCTATTTTTAAATAAATTTCATAATAATTTATTGCTTGGTGACTTAGTGGCTTTAAAATTATTTCAAAAAATAAAAATAATTGGTTAATTTCTTTGAAAAATTGATCATTCATAGTTTGAAAAATTCGAAAAAAGCAATTTTTGTACTTTTATTCGCCAATTACTTCTAAATAAAAAGAGATAGCTTTTTTTTTTTTAAATTATGACAAGTTTAATAGATAACATCAAGCTGATTTGAACAAGTTTTGGTAATTATTCAGAAGTAGGATTTACAATATTTAAACCCATTAAAATAATATTGAAATTTTTTTTCAAACAATTACATATTTTTTATAAATTTAATCAAAAATAGAGTAATTAAAAAATGTAAATTATTTGGTTAAAAACAATTTTTTGGAGAAAATTTTAAAAAAAATTGACATTTTTGAAAATTTTTTTCTAATTGTTTTTTTTTTTGACTTGATAATAATTTTTAGCAAGCTTATAGAGATTCTAAATTATTCAAAAAAATTTAACATTACGTTAATACAAGGTTCAGGCTTATAATTTTTCAAATTTTGCTTAATCTTAGTACATTTATTCTCTCAAATATTCCAGTTGATAAATTAAAAAAATGTACGTGATTGCTTAGTTACTTCAGAAATGGTGATCATTTGAAATAAAATCAAAAGCCAAACAAAAAATATCAGCAAAAAATTAGAAATAAATAATGAAGATTATTCTTTGCAAAAATTACTCTTCAATTGATTTTTTTTATATCAATATTAATATTTCTTCTCAGCTTAACGTTGTAAAGAAGTTTTACATTTGTAATATTAAAATTATAATTTTTTTCTAATTATTTTTTTTTTTCGAAAAAAACAGTATGTTTCAGTGCTGAAAAGTACAAAAGAGAAATGTTAAATTAAATATTGGCAATACAAAGCCACGATGAGATCAACAACCTGGAACAAGCCCGGGGTTTCCCCGAGAATTAGCACGACCACTATTGAGTAATAGATTTTAATGGCAAAGTTGAATTAATTAATGAAACGAAACAGATAAATGAGCGAAAAAAGCAAAGAACAAAACAGTGAATTATTATTTTTCATTCTATTCTATTATATATGTCCTTTAGTAGATTGGGAACATGTTCCGAGAACTCGGACATCTCATAGCTCTTCAAAAAACTCTTTCAACACTAAAATTTTTTAAACGTAAGCGTTATGTAACTGAAAGGTAAAAAGTCAAGTGAACCTTCAATGACGTCAAAGAACCACCAAGGACTGAAGAACTAATTATTATAAATCGCGGGGATTTTCAGTGAATGAAGTTACGCAACAAATTTTTTTGGTAGAGAAAAAAATTATATAACGTTAGATCCTGGTTCTCGTTCATAATGTATGAATTATTCTGACTGAGTTCTTTCGTTCAAAGAAAAGTTTCGTGCGTCACTAGAAAGGCCGGATAGTATTATTGAAAGTACGAGTTTGTATAAAAAAAATAAACAAAATAATGAGCAGAGCTTGTTGACAAACATAATGGCAATGATGAGCTAGGTAATTATTAGGTTTGATGCTTAATGAGGGATTATATTTTTTACCAGTTATGGCATCATTGATAAAGACAATGACCGCTGAAATTGGTTGCATCGCAAACATATATAATTTGGGAAAGGTCAATGATCTTGTAATGTTTTCATTGAGAAACTGTTGCAATATTAAATAATCATAATTCAGCGCTTCAAGCCCTTCGGCGTTAAAGAATTGAATCAGTTGAAAGTTTCCAAAATTATGGTGGGTTTTTTTTTCATATTTAAATAATATAAAAAAATTTTTGTTGAAATTAATAAATTGTGTTGAGGGTATTTTGTACTCTTTGATATGGTAATAGATCAGTTTGTAAAAAATGTTTCATCTATTATATCATACGACAACCATATAATTTATCATAAATTTAAAATTGACAACAAACACTTTCGATAACTCAATTTCTCAAACAGCTGTCTAATAGTTTTTTTAGAGTAGTTTTTTAAATGTCTTTAAATGTTTCTATGTAAGAAGTTCGGTTAAAGAATTAATCTTTAATTAAATCGAAAAGTTGATCAGCAGTTCCAACTTTTTGACCTTAGTTACTATGAAGTATCTAGAAAGGATACATTGATGTCATTTTTTTTTCGAACCCCCAAGAAAGAATGAAAAAAAATAAAATGTTTTTTTTTTTTTAATTTTGAAAAAAGGATAAGAGCTGGAACGACAAATGTCGAATAAAAATTGTAGAGAATTTTAGGTAAAATTGATAACTTAGTTTTTTTGCTATTTTAAAAATTAACAAAGTTAGAATGGTTCAAAGTCGAATTATGATAATTACATCTTTGAAAACTCGTAACAAACTGAAAAATTTATGACTCTGAAGTTGACAGGCATTAGAAATTTTTTTAGAATTTTTTAGCAATGAAATTATTATGAAAAAAATTTAATTAAAAAATTCCATGTGTGAAAATTAAAAAAAATTTTTGTTGAAAATTTTTAGAAGCATTTTTTTATTGTTATTAATTTGTTATAAAGTTTTAAAAAAATGACAGTTGTCAGCGAATTTCAGTATCATAAAAATTTTTTTGAATTTACTTAACAATCTATGAACTTTAATTTGAAATTAAAACAAAGTTTTTTTCTCATTTGTTTACAACAGTCATAACCATTTAAAAATTTTAATTTTCAATTTAAGACTTTATTTGATAAAACGAAGAATTTTTTTTCTCAACTATTTTAATTATCCTTTCATAAATCGAACATAATTGTCATATTTGGAAACTTATAAGCAAGTTCGAAAATCAATATTTAAAAGTAAATATTTTAAAGAAAAAAACTGGAACTAATTGACTTTTAAAAGTTATTAAGGCTAGAAATATACCAATAGAAAAATTAACTTGATTAAAGAGAAAAAATCTTTATCTGAAAAAGTCATTAGGAAGATCATTTTTGTCTTGAGTAAAGAAAAAAAATCTTGACTTCAGTAACAACTACTTAAACAAAGAATTTTTTTCTCAATTGTCCAAGATAATTTTCTGGAATTTAAATATCTATCAATTTGAATCAAATTAATTTATTTTTATCAGTGTAGAAATTTTTTGATTAAAGATATTTGTCATTAATTTTCGTGGAATATTAAAATTTTTATGAAATTCTGGAGTGTCCAGAACAAGATAAATGTACCATTTTTTAAACGAAAAGAGAGCAATTTTTCTTTTATTTCTATTTATAACGGGTTCGACAGGCTTCTAGGTGAAACATTATTTCTTTTTTCGCTTTCGTTTGAATTTTTGGTATTCCTTTTAGCCTCTGATTCTTAGACGTTTATATAACATACTTACATACATAATATGTATTATATATCTCCCCTTATATGTTCTATCTAAAATAATTTATATAAATTAGAAAAAAAATTAAAATGTTAAAGTGCTGTTAACATGCGTCAAAGCAAATATATTTCTCAAAGCTTTAACTTAACATAAGGTGATGTAAGTTTTGTTGACGCATTTGAGAATCTGACATTGTGACATTCTATTTAGTGTTACATTCATAGTATCTGCATTAGTACTCCAAATTATTTACACTGTTGCAATTTTGCATTGTATAAAGAGAATTCACTAAATTTTTTTGATTCAGAAGTTTTTTAATTTTTAATTAAAAAAATTGTTTTTTATTCGATAATTTTAATACTATTTTTTGATAGATTTTTTCAAATTTTAGAATTTTTTTGAATCGATTTTGAAAAGTCAATTGTCTTAAAATTAATTTCTAAGATATTTCTTAGCTAAACAGTAAAGAGGGTTGGTTAATAAAATAATTTATTTTGAATTCATAAAACTTTAAAGCAATCGATAGTAATCAAAATTTTAAGTAAAACTTGAAAAAAAAAATAACCATCCGACAGCCTTTTTTAGACTAATATAAATTAAAAATTCATTAATCAAAATCAATTATAAAAATAATTTATAAAAAAAAATTATTTGTTCAAAATAAAATTGTTCAGGACAATTAAGGATTCATATGATATTTTAAAAAAAGTCAGTAATAATTTTAAAACAATAATACAAGACAATGGGTCATAATAAGAATACGAAATTACACGAAACTTCAAAGGATCAAAATGAATAATTTGCCCGCTTCTGAGGCCAGCAAAATTACATCCTAACGTCAGGTATAAAAGAGCAGACTTTCTTTCTGATCCACCTCCGCCGTCAACCTTGACATCGTATTACTGAACCATGACTATTAAAAAGTAAAATAAAACAAAACAGAGGTAATCTTCTTTATTCAAAACATGGATCTATTTCAAATGAAGAAATGCAGAGTATTCTTTATCGAGCATCTTTACGCTGTAGTTAAGAAAAGAAGGACGGAAAAAATAATACTGGTAGTGTATGATTGGATGATATTATATGTTTTTGTAGTGTGACGACAATATGTATTTGTTCAGAGTTTTGGTGTATATATCCGGGAGAAAGCGCTTCAGAAGATGTTTGGTTAACCCAAACTATAAAAAAAATACACTTAGAAATATATATCGTAACATAGAACGAAAAAAAAATGAATTAATTTTTTAAAATTAAATATATGAATACAATGCTTGTTACTTATAAGTAATATCATCAAACAGTGGTTGCGAGTTATGATTATTATTACATTTTATAACTATGTACTTACGCTTTTCTGTAGTTACTTAACGGGGGGGATTTCCTATGTTGTAACTGGGGAATTCACGTTACAGATCCTGACTACCACTGTAACCTAATTTATGTGAGTTCAAATTAATTTAAATAATTGTACAAGTAATTGATTCTTCAATCTAAATTTTCTCATAAAAATAAAAAAATAAAATAATAAATATGATCATTTATTTATTTATTTTAATTATTAATTTAAGCTGAAATAATTTCAGCATTTTGAGTTGATGTTTATTTCGGCGGATTATTTTTATGGATAATCAGTAGGCGGATTTTATTTTAGATACATGTGATAAGAGTGCTAACATCGTTGAGAAAGTCAATGGACAATTCCACTTTCCCTCTCTTTGTAAATAAGACTTCTGTGTATTGATATTGTCTATTTCTCCATGACGTGAAAGAATAATAATAATAAATGATGAAGTAGAAAAACTTGTCATTATCATTATGATGAACACAGTAATCAGTCATTACAAGCTTTTAATATCTATAATTATAATTTTGTGAAATAGTAGCATATAAAGTGATTGACTTTTTACTTCCACTAAACTAAATATATTGAATGTAATAAGCGAAAATAAATTTCTTGGATTTTAAAAATACTGTCAACTAAACATGCATTGAGGCCACTCCTACGATTTTTTATAATTTTTAGTGTATAAATCGCTGCAAATATTAAATTGTCCTTTAAGTTGTTTAATTTTATGCTCAACTACAGGTAAAATATTTTCATTTAACTTCGTATTCTCTCTTTGAACTTAAAACATTTATTATTATTTGAAATATATATATACAAATGTATGAATGATGTCTCTATTTACAAGTATGTTAATTTTATTTATTTATTTTATAACTAAATTATTGTTGAGTCTAAATAGTAAATGGTTATTCTAATCTACCTTTCGCTCGTAAAAAGCTCGAATACATAATTCAACAAGTTTCAGCACTTGAAAATTAAAAATATTATTTAGTAAAGTAATATATTAAGAGAAGAAAATTTTTATACAAAAACATTCTTATAACAGTCACCAAAAGAATTTATTATCGTGATCATAAAACAATCAAACTTTTATTTTAGAATCTAATAGATATTATTCAAGAAAGTTTATTTATTCAAAAAATGTTCTTTGCGATTACAAAATAGGACTGACTAGAGTTTGATTTGATTGCATTTAGATTTCAAAATTTTTCAAAAAGTATAATCAATCGCTAAAAAATACAAGATATTTAATAAAACAAAAAAGTAAAAAATTAAAATATAGAATTTACACAGTACAAACGATTGTGTATTTGTGTTGAATACGGTCTTTATAAAAATTGTCTATGTTAAAATAACTCAAATCTGTGTCAACCGCATTTAACACAAAAATCGTGTTGATTTAACACAATATTTTTTACTGTACTCGTGTAAAAAAAAATCGTCTTAACATTGTCGTTTATTTAAGATCTTAAACGTGACACAAACCAAGAGTTTTTTAAGACGCCAAAAAAAATTCCGAGAGCAGATTTTTGAAATTTGGTTCTCGAATTTGTTATGAAAATAAGACGATAGTACAGCGACAGCTCCGGAAAATTATTATAGAGTGTTTTAAAAAAGTCTTAAAATAATCTAAAAATAGTCTCAAAAAAATCTTAAAATAGTTTTGAAAAAGAAAAAAATCTTAAAATAGTCTTAAAAAAGTTTAAAAAAATTTTTTCGAGGCTATTTTAAGATGAGCTAACAGCGACAGAGCCCGGGAACATTAAAACGGAGTGTCTTAAAAAAGTCTTAAAATTGTCCGATAATAAATTTTCAATAATTTAAATTTCAATTTTAAAAGAGCGTACTCAATAATGTAGCAGTTAGAAAGTCGTAAAATCGTCTAAAAATTAATTTTCACAACAAATTCGAGAACCAAATTTCAAAAATCTGCTCTCGGAATTTTTTTTGGCGTCTTAAAAAACTCTTGGTTTGTGTCACGTTTAAGATCTTAAATAAACGACAATGTTAAGACGATTTTTTTTTACACGAGTACAGTAAAAAATATTGTGTTAAATCAACACGATTTTTGTGTTAAATGCGGTTGACACAGATTTGAGTTATTTTAACACAGATAATTTTTATAAAGACCGTATTCAACACAAATACACAATCGTTTGTACTGTGTAAATTCTATATTTTAATTTTTTACTTTTTTGTTTTATTAAATATCTTGTATTTTTTAGCGATTGATTATACTTTTTGAAAAATTTTGAAATCTAAATGCAATCAAATCAAACTCTAGTTCTAAATAATTCACATCTGAGTTGTGATAAAAATTTGTTTAAAATTATTTATTATAAAAATCCCAAAGTTCTCAAATTCGTCTTTTTTTTCTAAGATAATTTTTAATAATTATACCAGAAAAGAAAATAAATTAATATTTTCCACTCAATATTTTTTTATAGATTGAATTAAAAAAATATTGGGAAGAAAAATTAAATATTTATCAATAAATATTTGAATTTAGGGGTAATATTAATTCTTACCACTAAAATTATACTAATTATTATATTTTCTACTATAAATAATATTCCTAATAAATAATTATTTTAAATATAAGTCCATTAAAATAAAAAATAGCAAAACGATTATTTTTAAAAAATTGAGCTTTTATTTATTTTTTTTTATTATCAGTATTTTTTTATGCGCATGACTTTTTTAAATACATGAAAAATGATTGATAAATGATAAATGACAAAGAAACAGCGATGCGTAAAGAAGGAACCAATATTATCGATTCCAGGCTAAGAGGAAAAATGAATTTAATGCCTTGTAACTTTACCAACTCAATTCAGGTGACTTTCTTGGGATTCCTGCTTTGAAATAATGTTCAACGTTGGTAAAGCAACAACTCAGCAGACGGTCCGATTAATAAGTGATATGATAACCATGTTGTTCAATAGAATAGGTCGCAGGAAGAGCCGCGAGTCCACTCCAAGCGGGATACTATTTTCAACAAACACAAACACAGCAACCATCAATAAAATGACAAATTTAATTTCAAAATCTAGGATAATAATCATAAGAAAGACTCACCGATGTAAGCACAGCAGGAGCTGCCGCATAAGTGAGGGGTGGAATTGGTGCCACGAAAGAAGTAGCAACTGGAGTAAGTTTGCCAGTTGAAGCTGGTGTTTTCAAAAGTGGGTACTCTGCAATCAAAAGCTGTTTGGCCGCTGGTACTGGAGAGGGTCCAGATCCATGTTCGGCGTGTCCAGAGTGTCCGGTGTGTCCAGGATGTCCCGGATGTTCTTCATGTGCTGAACTGATTGGTGCGTCATTCAATTCGTGTTCAACTGCTTCAATTGCAATTGGTTCGTGGGCTGGAGTTTCGTGAGCTGGAGCTTCGTGAGCTTGAGTTCCATGAGCTTGAATTCCATGAGCTTCATGAGTTCCATGATGAGGCGCAGGGTTTGGTTCAGCTGCTGGTGCCGAGCATGCTGATCCGATTAAGACAGCCAAGACAATCTGGTGAAGAAACAAAGTCCAAATTACCAGAAATTAGTATGAAGATGATTAATATAATAATTAATTGATGAATTGATGATAAGAAACAAATAAATTCACACTTACGTATTGAATCATGATGATACTTTCAGAGAGGAAGTGAACTCAGTAGAGATATGTCGAGGTGGTTTCGTTATTGTGTGCTAGGATCCTCGCTGATCTCAGCTACTTATAGAAGCCAGGCCAGTGCTCGATAAAAAGTCAACTCGTCCAATACCATCGTAGCAGTACTTGTAGTTGCATGACGATCCTTGCAACAGGGCCGGATTATTTTAATACATTTCAGGATCTTCTTCGCAATTTTCTTCTCAAGTTCTTCAAAGCTCTAAGGCAAATTAATAATTAATAATTAATAAAAAATTCTTTATTGGTTAGGCGGTGGATTAAGGAGGGTACAAAATAACTTGAAGATTGTTGCGGGTGGGTGAAATGAATTTTGACGCATTAGATATAGAGACCAGGGGATTTAATGTAAAATATTCCTCCCTGGAAGCCCTATCTGTGGCAAGTAAATTCCTATCTATATCGTATGGGTATGGGTGAAGAGCAGAAACTAGTACTTTTGCTTCCCGATACTTTGGACGCGAGAGGTTGTCGGCCTATGAGTCTCTAACTAACGGCCATTACCCCATTGATTTATTTCTTTGGATACACCACGTATCACCTATATGACCTGAAGCTAGTGATCATCCCTTTAAAGGAAAAAATTGAAGGAGCTTTTTTGTTTTGCTGTTCTTACCGAAACCGGAAGCAAGTATTTTTCCTTGGTTGTGAACGTCATTGAACTCTTTTGGTCATGTGATGTCAATTTTTTTTCGTTTTCGATTAAAATTGAGTTGATGATATTTCAAGTAAAGTAAGAAATAAATTATCGGTATTTTTTTAGAAATGAGGTCCACCCTATTTTTGGTATTAAAATAGAAATTTTCGAATAATTTTTTTTTTTTTTTTTTTTTTTTTTCAATAATATTTTACAGAAAAAAATTTATGGGATGGCTTATATATTTACAGTGATATTATAATGTGATATTTATCTGAAATTTTTTATTGAATTATGTACGACATACAACCTTATACTAATGGCTGTGTTATTGGTCCTAAATTATTTGGGTAAATAAATACATATTTTAGATTTACAATAATAATTATGAAAATTTCATGTCATTTTTTTTTATAATTTAAAAAAAATTCTTTTCAATCCCAAAATTGAAATTTTTTTTTTTAAATTAATCTACTTTCGATGAACTTGAAAAAAAAAAATTACGAGATTGTTAAAAAAAATAATTAAATATCATTTTTATGGGTTGAAATATTGAGGACTCTATTCGCAAATAATTACCAAAAAAAAAAAAAAAATTGAAAAATTAGTGGAAAATATGAAATTTATAAATATTGTTAATTACTTCATGGACAAAACCATTAACTGTAAATATTATTTTTTATTTGTTGACAAACAATATAATGTAATTTAGTCAGTAAATAGGGTTTATAGAGGATTTAATTGAGTATAAAAAGATAAAGGGGAATAATAAAAAAAGTATGTTGTTAACGACCGCGTTCATTCACCTGGACCTTGAGTTCCTGTGTAACTTGTTATGGTGCGAGTGGTACATAGATCCAGATCGAGATCAGTTAAAAAAAGAATAAAAGAATGAAGTAAGTTGAAGTTACGAGTAGGATAAAGAGAAAAGGAAGAAGAAACATCGTATGGGGAGAAGCCGAAGGCTCTCCTCTCTTCTATACGATTGAAAGCGGATAATGTTTTTAAAATAAAAACAAAATAATAAAGTCCTTCGTCTTCAAGGTTCACTCATGTCTCGAACCCAAAAGGTATATAATATACCTACGCATGTATACGTATTAAATTTCTCAAAATAATTCATTTTATTGAGTAATTATAATTTATTGATTGAAAAGTAATAAAATATTGATAAACATTTTTATGTGCTGTTTAATAAATATTGCGAAAATTTATTTTTATTCAAGCGCTGTTTATTTTTTTTTTCATTTATTAATAAATATAGCAATGGGAGATTTATTGAACGTAAAAAGAAATTAATGTAAAAAAAATTGACTTTGAATTTATACTATAATATTTTTAAATAAAATCATACTGCTTAACAAAAATCAGCTTAAATGAAACATTTTTAGAGTTTAATTTTTGACAGGTAATTTTCTACAAAAATTTTACTTACGAAATTGAAAAAAAAAATATAGAAGCAATTTTCTAAATTATTTCTTCAAACTAATTTGTTTTTAAAATATATTCAAAAAATTTTTAAATGCCTGCTAATTTTAATACTATGAAGATAAATATTGTAATAAAGAAAGTAGTAAAAATTGTTTACTCGTCTCTATTTATTTCTTATACTATATTTCTATTATTTAATATGTTAATTTTAAGAAAAATTTTTGTAAATTCTTTAATGTTTATTTTTACAAGTCACTTAATATCTTAAGTGCTCTACTGTGAAAGCAAGAAAAATCTTGAGCAAATTCTAGACTTTAAAATTTCAGTTTTAAATCTTTTAAATGTAAATTAATGGTAAAAATCATAGATATTTTAAATCTCTTTATAAAAAAAATTTATTTTTGATGAACAGAATATTATTTGTGTATAGTTTATCCTCATTTTTTTATCAGGTAATTTATAAAAAGTTATATCAATATTCAATGAAACGAGTAAACCAACTTCTTTATTATAAATAAAAATAATAAAAAAGAAAACTCATGAATCAAATTTGATATATTGGGTAGTACTGCCGGTAAAAAAATGCCCGGAGGTTAAATTCTATAACTAAGAATTAATGTTTCTAAATTAAAAACTCACAATATTGCAATTTATGTGATTAAATTTAATAATTAAAAGCTAAATGGACGTTTTGTAAAATCATAAAAATTAATTGATATTACATTTAATTATTGATTCATAGGCAATCAATTCATCATCGTAGTTTAATAAAAAGATTCACAAAAAGTCAAGACAAATATTCCGTTATATTAGACTGTAGGGCCATTGCCTTCAACTAGAATTAAAATGGTCAGTCATGTATAAGTATATTGCAGTTCATATGATACGATTTATATATCGTTATAACCAGAAAATTTTTTAGTGAATGAAAACACAGGTAACTTTTTCTATTCAAAGCAGGGTTAACTGGTTGTCGCATATATTTTTTAATAGTCTCATTAAAGTGATTTACGAAGAAGAAACAGGAGCTGAGAATTTGCATATAATCGAGATTTTTCTCTATATTAAACTCGAGGTCATCGCGATCGGTAAAAGTACTTCAGTAAGAGAAGGGATACAATTTTTATCAATCAAATAAATTGTCATCTTGATTTTCTTTGATATTCCGCTATCTTCGATTGTAAAAAGTCAAATAAAAACTTAATTGTTCATATCTTACTATAGCAACCTGCAGTCACTATGTGAGAATTACGAATTATGAATAAAAGAACTTTAGATTCGTGGCTTTTCGATACTTTCCATTGCAATATACATAACTTGTGTACCTTTTAAATTAATTAAAAAAAAATATTGCTGTGACAGGATCAATTACCAATAATTGAATGGAAAAATGTGTCGTATCAAAGAATTTAACATAAAAAATTAAGTATCACCAAATATATCAAATAGTGAAAAAGAACAAATTCTCGTTAAGACCTTTCTGAAGATACTATAAGAATCCTTTTTAAAATATAAACTACCTTAATTATATGGATTAATGCTTGATAAATAACGTCATTAATATGGACAATACAAAAGGAATAAATCATCAAATTTAATCTGGATATATGTATGAATGTATGTATGTACGTTAGGGTGTGCCAAAATGTAACTTCCGTGGAGGACCTTTTAAAATTGGAATTTTGAGTTCCGCTTTTAACAGGGGCTGTGTTTGGGCATTTTCTGAGATATTTTGGGGTGAGACGATAAATTTGATTTTCATAGAATTTTCTAACAGAAGCTTAATTTGGGAATTTCCGCTGAAAATTCAAAATTTGGTCGGAAGTGACCAATTGAATCTCCTGTTAAAAATTCTATAAAAATCAAATAAATCATGGAAGGTGGGGCAAAATGGGGTACCCGATTTAAAAATAATTTCTTACGTCATTTTTCGGAATTTTGACGAAAATATACTTTTTTTTTTCTAAAATGTTTTATTATAATTTTTATTGGCATTGTGCATCACAATAAATTGTTATTGTGTATTTTGAAATTCTCGTTATGAAAATGAATGATTTAAAAAAAAAATCGGGAAGTTAATGATTTAACCCAATTTTTTTGAAAATCAAGTTCTTATCAGATCTCCGCATATTAAGGTCCTACAAAGTAGTTCTGAATATTCCTAAGAGGATGTAACCATGTCTGTCTGTCTGTCAGCCTGTCTGCCCGCGCGCGCGCGTGTATGTGTGTGTGTGTGTGACTATGTGAACCGCTTATAACTTTTGAACAACTAAACCGATTGGAACCTACCAAACAGCGTTTCAAAGAGCTCCCTCAAACTTAGATTTCCTAAGAATTTGAACCGATTCGGATCGATAGATTTCGAAAAATCTCACAGAAACTAAGAAAAAAAATTTTTTTAAATGTGGTTTTTTTGGAAAAACTTTCAAACGGTTTTATCGATCAATTTCAAAAATCAATCAGCTCTTAACCTTGAAAAACCTCGTCGATCGATGCTAATCCGGTCAAAATCGGTCGATTACTTCATAATCCGATTACGCATTGATCCGTTCGAGAGATATCGTGAACGAAAAATTTCAAAAAAAGTGCTTTTTTACGTACCTTTGACATTTCTTTTTGGATCGTTTTTAATTAAATAAAATAATTATAACAGCGCAAAAAACCATGTCGATCGCCATTTGCCCGGTCAAGATCGGTTGATTTGTTCGTGAGTTATCGTTAACCGATTTTTACGCGATTGGCGGCAATCGATGCAGTTTTTCGTGTCCTTTGAAAGAATCGACAACAAAAATTATTTAGATACAAAATTTCGGAGTGATTCCAAAAAAACACTTTTTTCGGTTTTCTTTCCTTCACGATATCTATCGAACGAATCAACCGATTTTGACCAGATTAGCGGTGATCGACGTAGTTTTCCAAGGTTAAGAGCTGATTAGTTTTTGGAGTTGATCGATAAAGCCGTTTAAAAGTTATTCCAAAAAAACCACTTTTGAAAAAAAATTGTTTAGTTTTTTTCAGATTTCTTGAAATCTATCTGTCCGAATCGGTCCAAATTGTATTCAAGATCTAAGTTTGGCCAAGCCCTTTCAAATGACGCCAGCCGCGATAAAATCAGTCAAACCGTTCAAAAGTTATAAGAGACAACCTCACGGGGGTAGTCAGGAGAGCTTCCTGTGATCTTCAAACGTCGAGAGCTGATGAAAAATCGATTTTTGCAAAATGGGGTAAAATCAATAACTTCCCGATTTTTGAAAATTTTCAATTTTCTTAGCGGGAAGTTAAAAATCTCAAAATATTAAATTATGAATTACGTGTAATAAAATAAAGAAAAATGTTGTTAATTAGAAATAAAAAATATTTTTATTGCATTGAAAACAAAACGGAAAATTTACAAATATTAAAAGTGTCATCAGGTCTTAACAAACGCAAAAAAAACATAACGACCTCTCAGAGGCTCATGAGACTGTCGAGTTTAAAATTCGAAAGTGATAGCATGATAAATTTGCAAAGTAACGATACTTCTGCAGACTTTTCATTAAACTACAAAATTGATCATGCTAAAAACTATCAATAATTTGAACAATTCATCGGTTGTTGAAGATTTAAAGGTAGTGTAAATTTGAGGCGTATGCGGTGTGAACAGTTTGAAGAAGAGGTGCGTCGTGAACAATGCTGTGGCCATGGTTTGAAACAGTTTTTTCAGAAACAAGAGTTGATACGGCTGGTTGGTAGATGGTCTTGACTGGTTGTATGTACTGAGTTTCTATTAGAGGAGCTGCATGCACTGCATGTACTCCGGTGTATACAAGGGGTAAAGATGATTGAATAACTTTCGCATTGCTGTGGACAACACTATTTCCATGGGATTCAATTGTTTTTTCCTGAATCAAAGAGCTCGCTGGAACAACATAGCCGGGTTTAGCAGTTGCCACGGCAACAAAAGCAGCAAGAACGATCTGCAAATAAATTTTTGATTAGAAAATGTATATAATTAATTATTAAACTGAAATAAATGATTTCACAATTTAAAAAAATTTTACCTTTCTTTAACGAGTAGTTGAAAAAATGAATAAATTTATGAAAATAATTAAGATGAAATAGCATTAATTCGTGTAAAAAGAGGTGATTAAAGAAAAATATTTAGAAAATGTAAATTTTTTTTTTTTAAATTGAGCTTTTGAAAAAATTTTTTCTTTAATTATTTGAATTCTTAGTATTTATGTCGCTTTTTCATAGATCATAGATCTTAATACGAGTTCAGCGAATAGTTTGGCATGTGCGAACTTTTCCGCGTTAGGCATGTGCGGAAAATTTTATTCAAATATTCTATTTTCGATGAATTTAAAAAAATAGTTATTGTTAAAAAAAAATTAAAAAAATAATTTTTATTAATTGGAATATCGCTAACCTGATTTGCAAATAATTAGCAGTAATTGAAATTATAAATCAAAATGATACTTACCAACTTGAACATGATGAATTGATAAATTTTTGAATGCGTCTGTTACGGCCTCAAGAACCTTCTGACTGATCTTCTCGGTCCAGATATACAGCTTATATACCTCGTCCACTTCTATTGGGTTGTAGGGACCTTCAAATGCATTCGGAATAAAATCCAGCGTACAAATAGAGATGGAGATGATAATAGTACATACTATACCACCTCTTACTCATTACTTTTTTATCACCAATTACCAATAACTTCTTCCGTATTATTAATTTTCGACAACTCGATTAACTGTTACATCATTCGCAATAATCGATACTAAAAATTCATCATTTTACAGGCATGAATAGATTGTACTTGTCAGGAAGAGTTTGCTGAGGTGATTTTCGAGAAGTCATGCCATCAAGTTGATGAATAGCGAAATAATAAAAATGTAAGAGAAATATTTACTTACGTTCAGAGAGCAAGGACAAAGTTGAACGACTTGTAGTTGTTAGTTATACGGATATATATTTTAAAACATCCTGATTCGTTGTACTGTGCGTGCAAATTTTTTAATTCGAATTGTTCATAAGTTGTATTTAAAATTTTTATTGTTATTGTTAATGTGATTTGGTAATTGCATCAGAATAGTGAATTAAAGATTGACACATTGGTACTCATTATGACAAAAATAAAATTTGAATATATGTAGATGAAGAATAAATAAATTTTGAAAATGTCCTCGATGAGTTTAAATTATACATTGAAAAATTTAACTTATTTCCTAATACATGTCCAAAGTATTAAGTTTCTCGTCAAGCTGATGTTGATACGTTTCAATTAGATGTCGAAAATGTTTTTCTTTATCGCTAAAAAAAAAGTTAGTTAAAATGATTGACCTTCATTCTATTGAATAGATCCCTAACCAAGGCCACTATAGTATTGTAACGTTCAAATGCACTTTCACTTACTCACGGGAATCACATTAACGTGTGTTGTTCTAATGACACGTTACATATAAGATCTAAGATGGTAATTTAGGTAACAAGTCGGTCACACTGACAGAATATAAATGTACATTTAACAACATCTAAATAATAAGTTTTATTGTATGAATGACGTGCAACGCGTTTACAATTTCTCAACGTTTAAAAAAAATATTGCTGTACTTATCAAAAGTTACGTGAACTTTACTCGGACGATTTGTATGCCACAATATTTTATTAACCAAATTTTAATTATGTAATCGAGATATCGAGAGTAGCCACAAAGAACTGTTGAGTCATTTCGAAGGGAAATGGATTTTCTTAGTTGATTTATTTTGTTATTTAGTTGACATCATGTTATCTAAAAAAAAAAAAAAAAAATAATCAAAAGATCTTTGTACTTTGATTCCATAGTTTTAATAATAAAGTAGATTTTAGAGTTACATTTTTATAAGCTGACATAATAAAATTTATTTTTTTTGTTAGAAAAATATTATGAACAAATCGGAGCAGGCTGAAATGTCAAAAACATCGGGGAAGAAAAAATGATTTTTCTAAAAGTGGTAAAAATAAAAAAGTTTTATAAAAAATAGTAAATTTAATTTATCCAGCTTATTTTTTTTTCAGTCAGCTTAAAATGATTGAAAATTCAAAAGTTCATTAGAATAAACTTTTTTGGTTACTGAAGGAGTGCATAAAAATTAGAATGCAACGTAACATTAAAAATTCTTATATTGATACAAAACAACGAGATCAAATATACAGTCCAGAGTAAAACGGTCACTTTGGACTTTGTATTACTATTTTTAAAACGGCTGCCAAATTTTAAAACCAAGTAACTGGTATTTATTATTTTTTTGAAAATTTTCTGTATAAAAAAAAATTATAGACTCTAAATTGATAAAACAATTCGATTGATACAAGAAAGATACATAGACGAAAAGATAAAAAAAAACACATCCGATTGTTTATTTCAAGTTATAAAAAAAAAACAGGAGAACACAAAAAAATCAGGTTAAAAAATTTTCCAGAAATTATGTTTTAAAATCAGAGCCAAAAGTTTGAATAAAAATTAAATATTATTTTAACTTTTTATCACATCTGTTGTATATACTTAAAAATAATAGTATACAACTGTAAAACAATAGACGATTTTTGTAAAAAATAGTTACTGTTTTATTTATATTACATTAAGTGTTTCTACAAAGTATTTCGAATAGAAGGGCATGGAAAGGATTTTTTTTTTAATTTTTTTGGGAGAATTTTTCTTTGTTTATATCAATTTTTTTCAACATTATTTATTAATTTGAGCATTGTTTTGTGAAAAAGAAGAATAGAGAGAATTTTCTTTATAAAAAACAAAAATAAAAAGCCTTGACAGTTGCATTAAATTTTCCATAAGCATTGCAAAATTTTGATATTTGCAGGTATAATAAAAATTAGTAAAAGTGTTAAAAAAGAAAGTAAAGTTTTCCAATCCGCGCATTGGAACCCACGCTTTTGACTTCAGTTAATTTTTTACGTTTAAATATCTTATCTTTGTTAGTTTTGTACAATTATCTCTTTATCAAAATTTATTTTTCATTTATAATCTTAAATTCGAGGTCATTTCAATAGTATTGAATAAATTGAAAAAAATTTTTCTTTTTATTTTTTCTAATAGACATTCGGAGTACAAATAAATTTTTCCGTTTTTATTGCGTTCTAATAATTTTATTTTATAATTCTTTGATAGATTCGTTAAAAAAATTAAGAAAACGGTGACCCTGAAGGCCATCCCTGCAACTTTCCGCCAATCCTATACCTAAATGCTTGAAATTGCACTTATGACGTTTTTCAGCCTTATGAAAAGAACTTAGAAAAGATTCATTTACTTATTTTTAATTTTATAACGCGCATGCTGATATTCTTAATTCTGACCAATATGAATTCTTTTAAAAAATTCAATACTCAAAAAAAAAATATTCCTAATCGATTTGTATTAGATTTCTCCAATCGAAAGTTTCTCAAGATCATAGTTAAATACATAAGAAATGTAATAATCTTGATCAATCAAAATACACAGAAGAATAGAGGGGAGGGACAAGGTCAACATTGATCGTCTGTGGTACAAGATTTTGAATAAAAGCAGCACCGAATTGAAGCTAGAGCATCATTCGATCTTCAGTTCCGAAGTACGAACAGTCATAAACTTAAAAACATGTACAAGTTCGCTGTACTTTTTGCTTTGGTTGCATTCGTTGCTGCAGCTCCGGAACCCAAGCCCGGTTATTTAGCAGTTGCACCAGTGATTACTCACCTCGAGCCAGTTGCCACCAGCTACTCAAATGTACACAAAGAGACAGTCAAAACTCCAGTTTATCATCAAGCAACTCTTGTTGCACCTGTAACAGTCGCACAAGCTGTACCAGTTGCACCAGTCGTAGCAACTCATACTGTTGGTGTTGCTGCGCCAGTATACTCCGTGCACCACGCACCTCTCACCTACGCTCAACCCGCTTTGTCTCTTCATCCAACAAAATACTAGGACTATTTTTCGTCAATACAGTGACAATTTTGAGCAACAACAAAAATTGAAAATTTTATCTTTATATTGATATAATTCTTTTGAATATTATTTTCCAATGTAATAAAGTAATAAAACATTTGCAATAAAAATATTCCTTCTGTTATATAAAATTAAGAGTTCATCGAATTATTGAACCATTTACTTTTTTTATTTTATTCGATTAAGTGATATTTATACAATAGACATCAATACAATCATAAAAGATTCTGAAAGTTTCAAATTTCTGACAAAATTGGTTTTTTGTCTTTCAAGTTGCTTTTTTCAATAGCAAGACAATTTTTGCGCAGTTACACATAAAGAAAAATTTCTTGACTCAAGGGTAAATTTTCTTGGTCCAAAAAAATATTAAATAAATATAAGTAAATAATTATTTAGTATTTTTATAAAATTTATTTTAACAAATTTATTTTTCGTTCCAATATATCAAATTTTTTGAGTTAATCAAACTACTTTTGTTATACTAACAAAATTATTATTTATTTGAAAAAAATAATATTCTTATTTTAACAACATCACTTGTTATACTAACTAACTGGTTTATGTTGAACCAGCTAAAGATATTTGTTACTTGATTCAATATTTAACTTGTTTTAATTGATTCAATAATTTTTTTTCTTGATCCAAAACAATCGAATTCTTTTTTTAACTTCTCACTTAACACTGTGTAGGTATGTATGTATGTAAACTTCTTATAACTTTTGAACAGCTTGATCGATCAGATCGAAATAAATGGCGATCCAAAGAGTATTTTAATGCTAACCGTGAGGAAATTACTAATATATTTTGAGTTTATCGCGTTGGAACCGAAAATCGACAATTTTCCAGATGAGGATACCGATCGTAAAGTATTCCAATTGACTCAATTTTCGATATTACATAATTTTCTAAGTGTTTACTACATAAATTACTGTTTAACCATAGATTACAAAAATTTTAATGCTTACCGTGAGAAAATCACGAATAGATTTTGAGTTTATCGCGTTGGAATCGAAAATGGACAATTTTCCCGGTGAGGGTACTGATCATAAAGTATTCCAATCTACTTAATTTATAATATTACATAATATTATAAAAGTTGACCACATGAATTATTTTTTTTTAAGTGTATCTATAATTATGAGTTTTTCAGATTTTTAACAACAGAATTAAAAATAATTAGTCCAAAGTAAATTATTTGGGAGTAATTTTTTTCATATGTAACGCTCGATTGCTTATACATTTGAAAAATGGATTTTTACTAAAGTCTCATATACTTTTTTCTCTATGTAAAGACTATTTAAAAAAATTTCACTAGATTCTTAGATGAATAGAAATTACTTAATAAAAAACAAAATGTTTTTTAATGTACAAAAGAACTAGACAATAAAATTCTTTAAAATTATGCAACTTGCAGTACAACACTAAAATACTAAAATAAGTATATTTGACCATAAACATAATAGTACATAATGATACAATAAAATAATTTTTTATTACATGAATAAGAAACTTCAATTCAGTGATTGATGAGGTCTTTCAATTCATGTAAGAACTGGTAGTCAATTTATGAGTAGATTTGTATGAAGCAATTCAAATGAAATGCATTATAACTTATGATGACCATTATTATCAATGGATCAATCTTAATCTTGAGTTTATTAAAATGTAGTAAAATGCTCCGTTAAATAAGTCAAAAACTCATAATTTATTAAAAATAATATTCCGAAACGAATTTTGTAAATTAGAGTAATTAAAACGGGACAATTTCATCAATAGTTAATGATTTTTTATTGATTGTGCTCTAAAATGATGGTATTAAAATCAGGACACGACCATTTTTTTGGTTTTAATTAAAAAAATAAATTAATCTTAAAAAAATTTTTTTGAAAAATTGAAATATTAATATTTAAGTTCTCGTCCAAATTCAAAATATTTCAAATAACTAAATCTTAAGAATTTTGACAATAAGTGAAGATATTATGTTGTAAAAATTGCAACGTTTCGCTGATTTATTTCAGCTTCATCAGGCAAATTTTCTGGTGACCATCCTCTTCTAATTTTTACAAAGTCAATAGATTCAAATTAATAAATTAATAAGATAAAATAAAATTCCCCAGAATAAGTTATTTGAAATTGAAATATTTTTGAGTTTTTTCTCTTTGTAATAATATTTATACTAAACAAATTCTGGAAAATATCCGATGCCTGTTAATTTCAGTAATAAACATACTCATATTACTCATATATGAATGTAGCATAAAAATATTATGCATTTAGACCTACTTAAAGTAGTTTACAACCATGAGGTTTAAAATTATTCCAAAATTTTCAAAAATTAGCTGCCAATAATTTCACACTTACATTTCAGTATTATTTTCAAATAGCAGGAAAATATTTTTCGTCTCCAGTTTTTTATGACTTGTCATAACCATCGAAGATTAAGTACAATTCAAAAATTCAATTACCTTGTCTATTTATTAATGTAGTGATGAAGCATACAGAATATAATAGTACAACTATTTAATTATTTATGCAATTCGATACTTATATTTAATTAAATTTAGGATTCATTATAATAATATAAATTAAAGACATGGCAGGTTATTTAACTCAATAAAATTATAATTTTAGATAACTGAAGAAAGATTTTTTATTGCAAATGCAGTATCATTTTAATGGATGAAGAAACAATAAATTCAGTATAACAGAAAATTTTTTGTATTTTGTTGCTCAAAATTGTGAATGTATTGAAGTGTTCCATCACTGTTTAAGGGTGAATAGCAACAGCGGGGTGAGCGTAGGCGAAAGGAGCCGCGGCGTAAGCTGGTGCAGCATAAGCCAATGGTTGTGCGTAAGTCAGTGGTGCGGCTGGTGCAACATATGCTGCATGTTGAATTACTGGACTTTTTAATGTCACTTTGTATGAGTTTGAGTAGCTGGTGGCGGAGGGAGCGAGCACTGGTGCAGCTGCTATATAACCAGGCTTGGGTTCCGGAGCAGCGGTAACGAACGCAACCAAAGCGAAAAGTACAGCAAACTTGTACATGTTTGTAAGTTTATAACTGTTCGTACTTCGTAACTGAAGATCGAATGATGCTCTAGCTTCAATTCCGAGCTGCTTTTATTCAAAATCTTGTACCTCAGAGCATCGACAGCTGACCTCCTCTTTCCCTCCCCCTGCTTGACTCTTCCACGCAAAACTGAAATCGACTTCCTGATAGGCAGCCTATTTGCTTTATATTACTCTTTACTTTGCTTGCACCATCTCGGCAATGACTTGTTCTTGTGAATGCTACTTTCGTCCATACCAGCTCGAGCATTGTCAAGGACTTGACTTGAGACACTCGTTTGCTGTTGATTTTTATTTTTTGTCAGTTACCACTTGTAAAGCCTTCAAGTTATTTTTAATATTTATTATTAAATATTTAAAAGTAATGCAATAGCTAGATTTTTATATCAACAATACATTTTTATAATTAATATTGATAATAATATTAACATACACGTGATATCTATTTAATTTTTTTAATTTTTATTCTGTGTCGAATATTTTATTTTGGGATGCATTAATAACCATGAGATTATTTTTTTTAGCTCTACTTTTTGCTGCGAGAGCAATACGAATACTGTCAAGGCTTTTTTGATATATTTATTCAATGTTCTCCATAAATGGTTTGAGTAAATTCGACAGCTTTTATTTACCGCGTAATTTATTTTGTCTCTTGCATGATTTCATTTTTTTTTTTTAAACATTCTCTGTTTTGCGATTTGTGGTGAAAATCGGATATGTAAAAATCAATTAAATCTTATTAAAACAGTACTTGATAGATTTATTAGACAATTACATATTTTTGACATAATAAAGATGTTTTGATTTTAAACAGATTGATGGTATAAAAAGTACGACACAATCTGTTATTAATTATTAAACTTCTTCTTATAAATGAAGTTATAGAAGTAAACAAATATTTTCTTGGCTACATTCTAAACCAATTAGATATTTTCATTTTCTTAAAAATTATAGAAAGTCTATTTTGCTACTTGTCTAATTTTATGAATATTTTTCCATACTGAATTAGTTATAGTATAATGAGTAGAATTATGAACTAATACAGATTTTATAAATTTACGCTGCAATAAGAATCAGATTATTTAATAAGCTTACAAATTTATTAAAAAGAAAAAAAAATAAAAAATACTATTATACTTTACATCATTTTTATAACAATAAAATCAATTTTTAACGTTTGGTATGTGGTGAGACAAACATATTGTATTGTATTGTTTACATATCACATGCATAGTTAAGATCTTCGACGAATTTACAATTCACAAGAGAATATTTAAATTTAGATAAATTAAATCAATAACTTTTATTTATTTTTTTTAGTTAAAAATTTCTCAAGAAATCTCACTGACAGCAAAATTAAATCTAAAATGACAATTCAATTTTCCATCATTAGTAACCCTATCACGGATAGTGTCTACATAAAAAATAATGTAATATATATACACAGAAAAAAAAAAGATTCAAGAAAATAATTATTGAACCAAGATAATTATTCTGAAGAGTATCGTTTTATATCGTGTACACAGTTAAAAATTTTGCGTCAATGCGTCAAAAGATTTTGTGTTAAAAATTTTTGTGCTAATTATTTCTCAATAAACGTTAAATTTACGCATAAAAGTGTTTAATATTTAACACAAAAATTTTTAACACAAAATCTTTTGACGCAATGACGCAAAATTTTTTACTGTGTAGAGAAATTCTTGACGAAAGAGTATTTACTGGAACCAAGGAAAATTTCTTAGGCCAACAATTTTTTTACTTAATTCAAGATGATTAATTTTGTCAAATTTATGTTCTTGGTTTAAAAATTTTTTTCCTGAATCAAGTTTATTTATTTTTTTCATTGTTCATATTATCTCATGTTATCTCTGTTCATATAAAGCAGGAAAAATCACCGAAAATAGTAAATAAATCCTGCTCTAGATTTAGAGAGTGATAAATAAATAATAGATAGTACGTGATGCATGCATTTGTATAAACGCAGTTCAAGAATAGAATCAAATTAAATTAAAAATAACTTTATAATACTATTTGAAAATAAATATTTAACAAATATTCATCCTCAAAATAGACTGTTTTTAAAAGTAAAGAACGCGGTAAAATATAACTAGATAATAGATTTATAACTATATTTAATCCTGGAACCAAAGCTCCCTCAGGACCATCAACAATACATATACTTTGACGTTTATGTTCTTTTGATACAGTGATCAGAGAATATTTTACATTTTGAATAATGAATACATTAACAATAGCAATCACGTTGATCGCAAGAACCAACCAAGCATTATGAAATTCTTCAAAGTTATCAATCTCACCGCGTTCTCGGCTGGCAAAGAAGTCCAGATATAAGTATATTCTATCACAGAAACGAAAATCTTTATTGTTTATAAACTAAATTCTAGATTTTTTCAAATGATGATTACTTAAGTTATTAATTATATAATGTTATTCAATATTATATAAAACAATTAATTATGTAATGATTAATTAAATCATTATTTAGTAGATGAACGTATTTTTTGAGTAAAAAGATTAAAATGTTTTTTTTTTTCAGCTTTTTAAGAAATTTTGTTACGCGTTTTGAAAAATTAAATTCTAAAAAAATTAAATTCAACGATAGTTTAGATTTCGATTGTTATAAGAAAATTAATATTCATTATTACTTAATCTTTTTTGTTACTTTAATATATTCGATCAGATTACAATTAATAATAAATTCAAATTGAGAAGAAAATTCAAATTTTATTAAAAGATTTTTGTATCACAACATATTAAGCATAAAATTATCCACAAGATTTTTTTTTTATTTATTCTGGGTACAAATAAACTCCAAACATTCGTAATTTTATTCAATAATAAAAAAATGACGGTATAATTGAGTACGAGTCAATTTTTTGTCGATAGTGTTGCTCAGTTTTTATTCCGAATTCTTTAACTTGTTCTGTTTAAAGAAATATAAATATTCAATTTCGCTCTCATTTTTTATTTAATCTTAATCATCTTGACATTAAAATATATTTGATTTACTTCTTAAATAATTTTTTTTTTTGCTAAATGTAGGCTAGGTATATCCTTTATGAAGTTAAATCTGAAAATTAAGAAACTTAATATCGAGCAAGAATATCAAATTTATCAAGAACTAAGAATAAAAATAATTAAGGCAGGCGAGCTCAAGATACTGTTTTTTTTTTTTTTTCGACTGACCAATGCAGTCTCCGTTGTCAAATGTTATCTAATTAAATGTGGATGATATATTATATTTTTCATCACGTAATCTTTGTTCTTATATAAAGGATCTAATAAAGTTTGACCCTCCCGTAGTTGTCTATTATTATCGATAAAATGAAGGTGATTGCAATGGTAATTGCCGGACTAGTGAAAATAGCGCAATTCACATAATACTGAAAATGTTAAGTGTTGATTGGTATACTGGTCTATTACCCGAGTTTTTGAAATAGAATCCAATCTAAAATGAACTCACATGCAATATGTTATTTTTCTATAAATATAAGTCTGAAGTTGCAATAAATAGCATGCATTGTGTCACTGATGATAAAATTATTATCGTAACCGAATGTGTAGGTGCAATGTGATTAATCATCGAAAATAGAAACTTCCTGATGTGTCTTGGTATCCTTTGATACTAATTTAATGATACGTAATATTGTTACATTACTGAAGGTGAATAATTTATATTATATCATGTGTATATAGACAATATCACGTACTATCAGTTGTGTTATAGAATTAAGCCTATATTACATATTAGTTCATTAAAACTATTAATAAAAATTAAAAATTAGTAAAATATTAATAAATATTAATAAAAATTAATTTAATTATTAATAAAAAGTTTTTTGTTAATAATTTTTATTAAACATTTTTTTGAAGTTAGTATAGATTTTAATTAAATGTAATACAAATTATTATTATAATTATTATTTTAAAAAAATTTTAATAATAATATTAATAATGATAGTAATTTTTTTATCATTATGTAAAAAATGTTATGAAATTAACTCTAAAAAAATAATAATATAAGTAAATTCGTTTAATGCATTTATTTACATACGCCTCACTCATAATAATTTTAGTTGTTCTTACAACCGATATGACTCAACATAATGTTAAAAAAAAACAAAAAAAAAACAACTGTACAGTAATAATATTACTGAAACATGAATTTATATTATATATTTAAATTATTATTATAAATTTTTTTGTTTAGACAATCGCGCAATCTGAAAATCAGCTCAGGTCAACAAAAATTTTTTTCGTAAGCCTTGGCCATGTCAATCTACAGAATTAAACTTTAAGCTTAACAACCAATAAAGAGATTGTCAGATATTGTGGTATCAAAAGAGAAAGATTATTTTAACAGTTTCTTTCCCTTCTCAAATTTTCAGGACCGAAAAGTAGGGAGACTAGTATATAATCTCTCCGAAACGATGTTTGAGTACAATTCGATCATATTTTACGAACGAATAGTAAATAGTAAAAACAACTAAACAACCATGTTCAAGTTTGTGATTTTGTTTGCTCTTGTGGCGTGTGCTTTCACTGCACCTGCACCAGCACCAGGATTTGTTGCCGAACACGTTGTCGCTGCACCAGTCCACACTCAGGCCTACGTTGCTGCACCAGCAGTCCATGCATCTTATGTTGCTGCACCGGCTGTTGCCTACCATTCAGCACCAATTACAACATACGCTCACGCTGCTCCAGTAGTTGCTGCCTACCACGCTCCAGCTGCAACCAGCCACCAACAGGTCACTAAAATTCACAGCTCAGAAGCAATTGTCACCCACCCAGCTGCTCATCTCACTGCTTACCATGCTGCTCCAACCTACGCTTACTACCACTAATCAACAATGAACCTGGCTCCGTAAAAAAAAATTATATTTTTAATATATTTTTTTTTTGAATTCTGTATGATATGAATCAAAATTTATGAATAAAAGTAATATTTGAACTTCAATATTAAGTCTCAGTAAAATTTATTATTCCTGTTTTTTATAAGCCTTTTTTCATATGATTAAGAATTTAATTTTGTCAAACAAACTTTATTTTTATAAATGCTACACAGCAAAAAATTTTGTGTTAAAAATTTTTGTGTTAAATATTTAACACTTCCATGTGTAAATTTAACATTTATTGTGTTAAATTAACATAAAAAAGTGTTAAATTAACACAAAAAAGTGTTAAATATTTAACGTAAAAATTATTAACACAAAATTTTTTGACGCATTGACGCAAAATTTTTTACTGTGTATCTTTAAATTTATAGTTCATAGTCCTATTAAACAATATTAATAAATCATCTATGTGTTTAACAGTAAAATTAAGTAATTATTTATATACATAATTAGTTTCGATAAAGATTTATTTTCTTCATCGAGGAGTTGAGTTTCAAAAGGGTATCTTTTCATTTTTGATTAATTGAGACAAAAAACTAGTTATCTTCAATTATAAATATTTTTATTGAACTTTTTTAATTTAGCTATAAAGTGCTATCGGTTATGAAGCTACAATTCGATTTTCATTTAGAAATCAATATAATTCTCGAAGTAATTAATATTTAAAAGATCAAAAAACTGTTCTTTTAAAATATGAAAAGGTACCCTTTTGAAAATCAGCTCCTCAATTATAATTAAATTCAACTTCCAATTCCAAGAGAAGTTATTATTCTAATCATTTTTTTGTGATTTCGCTTTTTCTTCTACTTTTGGAATGCTCTTCTACTTTTTTGTTGGTTGATAATATTCATTTCTCGAATTTTGAAGCTATGTTAAGAAGGTTCCACCGCAAGAAAAAGCCACCAATAAGTTATGGCTATTGGTTTCTTTCTCACGCACTAGTGCTGCCTCTCTTTACAGACTATCGCTCACTTACTTCCACTCACGTAAAATACCGAAAGTCGCTAACTTCAAACATTTTTTATAAAAAAATGAATACCGCTCGTTTATGTTATTTTTGATAAAAAATACTTGTTATAACTTCAATTAAATATTCTCAGTTTTTCAAAAAAATCCTAAGAACAGTATGGTTGTTATTTAATAAAATGTTCACTCTAACTACGGTCAGGATAGGGAATACATGCTAGATGTACGATTATTAATTGCTAATATTTCGAAAATTAGCACCGCAAGGACTGTTCAAAAAATTTATTCGTATAGAGCACACTTAAAAGTATGCTCAAAAATTGAAGAATATTGTAAGAAAAGTGATTTTTCACGGAACCTCTTTAAGATGATTTTAGTGAAATTTTACTGTATTCTAAATTTTTTATAGAAAAATTGTAAAATTACCTTGAAAAATTTTCTAAAAATTTTTTATTTTTATAGACTGATTAATGATAAAATAAAATAAATTATAAGAGGTACCATTGGATGTTGAAGTTGATTTAATGTGAATAATTTAAAAATGTTTTGTCTTTGCTGCCACTACAACTCACACGGCCGACAAAGATCTCCTGAAGTTTCATAATAATTTTCTGCTGCAACTAACTTGTGCAGGTAAGTTATGAGATTATGAGTATTACTAATGTATTAACTTTTATTGTTTATACAATTACTTGTATAAAATTTTTAAAAGGCTTAAATGTAACCGTGTAATTTGTCAGTGTATTTGCTATTATTTTATTAAAAAGAAATCTTAACCGGTATAAAACTTACATAACTTTATTCAATTTGATAAAACATTAATTTATATTCAATTTTATTATTTGAAGCTATAATGGAATCAATGAAGAACTAACAATACAACGACTGCTAGGATTTAAAGATGTAATCTTACTTTGATGACATCAGATGAGATTTAAAAAAGTTAATAAAACTTTTTTTATGAAAAAAATTATAAACTTAAAGTGTCTTGAAGTTTTACTGAAAGTGTATTCGTTACTTGAAGCTGTTAAAATTTTAGGGTGACTGTTTTTTTTTATTTTAAACTTTAAAGATTAATTATTTTAATTTTTAATAATAATCTCAAAAGAATTCAATATCTTCATTAATTATTCGCCAATTATTCCAGGACACAAATTATTATGAAAAATTTTTGTTTAAGTTTTTAAGTATTAAAATTATTTATTTACTTAGTGAGGTTGAATGTTATGACCCAAAAAATACAATTAAACTCTGCAATATATTTAAATGATTATAGTTTTGTGAACAACATATTTATTAGATAAAATTTATATAGTTTTTTCAACATAAATAATATCTCAGAAAAGTTGAAATTATTATTTTATGTTAGTTTATTTCATATTGAAGTTTTTTTTTTCTTCACTATAGACGCTAACAAGTATCAAATATTAGGAATCATTCTTAAACTACCATACCGATCAATTTGAAAATCGAATCGGCTCTTAAATAAAAAAAAAAATTTTGTTGAATGCTAAAAACCTAATCGAAATTGGTTCATCTTTTCGGGACATATCATTACGAAAAATTTGCGAAAAAAAATTTTTTTTTAGATTGTATCTTAATTTTTTATCGGAAAATTTTTTGGTAGCAAGTAAATTTTTTATTCTTAGAAAATAACGTTAAATGTCGACAATTGCATAAAAATAAGTTGATTTGTTCGGAAGATTTCGCAAGCTAAAATTTTCAAAAAAGAGTTTTATACTAAATTTTTGAGCTCAATAACTTATAAAATTGTATTTGTGAGCTTGAAAAGCTTCAAACTGCGTGATAGGAAAATTTTAGAGCGTTTTGAGCTTGAAAATATTGGAAAGTTCCAAAGATGGCTTGCAGGATCAACCGCTTTTCAGATTTTTAAACTTTGAAATTGCTAAGATCTCAGTCTTAGAACAATTTTAAAAAATGCGCTTTGTCCTTTTGTAACCTCAGTTTGAATTTGAAAATAGCAACAAGTTTTGCGACCAAAACTACTCAACCATTTTTCAGATTTCCTCAACACATCTTTGCTTCTCCTTTATGTAATAATAAAAATGATATTCTTCAACTCCATCTAAAATTTTGATTAAGTGTAGGATGTCAGAAAACAGCTATTTGAAGAATCCACCGAAAAAATTTCAATGAATACCAACCCCAAAAAATCGAAATGAACGTCGAAAACTTATACATACTTTAATTTACTTAAAATAATAAGTATACACTTATATAATAAAATTACTATACTAATAAAAAGTTAAAAGGACTGTCAACAAGAAAACAATGGATTAAGATGATTGCATATTTTATTATACAGAAAGAATCAAATCATTTTTACCATGAAAATAAATAACTAAAATTGATACAGATATAGTGATGTCGATGTTTAGTGATGAATGATGGCAGTGTGGGCGACTGGGATGGCGTGAGCTACGTGAACTGGATGAGCGATGAGAGGTGCTGCTTTGACAATCGGAGCTGCGTGAACAACAGGAATGGTCTTCACTAAAGGTGCAGCAGGAACCACTGGTACGACAGCCTTGGCTACTGGTGCACGGTAGCTATGAGATGAGCTTGTTGCCAGAGGTTGAACAGCAACAACAGGCGCTGCAGCAAGAAGATGGCCGGGTTGTGGTGCAGCAGACACACAAGCAACGAATGCAACCAACACTACGAACTTCAGCATGGCTGATAACTTTTAGTTATAGTTTTACTTTAAAGCAAAATTAGCACGCTCTTCGACTTGGTTGTCGACTGTTTGATGCTTCTTTCGGCGACGACCGCTCTTTTTATATCCTCAACTCAACAATATCTGGTCCTTGTAACCTCCACATTCAAGATTCATACATGTGTGCTAATTTTGCTTTCGACTTTGCAACGAGCAAAAAAAATGGCCCAACGACCCTCAACATGTATGAGCCTGATCTTGCATGACCTTGGATCTTGAAGAAAGAGAGATCTCTAACCTGTCTGGTGTACGCGCAATTCAATGTTCGAGGGCTTTTCGAATTAAAGAGCTCATCTCGCCAGACAAATTACTCTGCTAACAATTTTTTTATTAATTAAAATTTTATTAATATTGGAGAATAATTGACCTGTTGAGCATGAGAGACATTATTTATTTATTTCTTTTTTTTTTTTTTTTTTTTTAGATTTGGACATTATATCAACGTATATTTCAATGTTGTTAACTTAAAAGTCTATTCAATAATCGATGGATCATTATTAATGGAGTGCGTCAAATTATATACGCCACTCAGATTGATGAAAGAAGTCACAATATCGATTTATCTTAATCTCAAAATTGACAGCGATTTTTACTGTGTATCTCTGTTCCACTTTCATCATCATTGTACCCACTAAAATTGTGTAATCAGTAATATATGAGCATAACTTTAAATTTGTATAATGCATAAACTGGTCCACCCATTAAATCTTCTTGTATGACGTTGCCATAATGTAATTTTTTGGATAAATCGAGTAATGGAATCATTGAAAAATAAATTGTTGAATTTTAAGCGATAAAATATATTAATATTGAAAGAAAATTATTTGTAATTTTTTTACAAAATTGCTAAAAGAAGGTGAAAATTTTTTAACTGAAATAATGTTTTAAAAATTAATCAGGATATCTTGTAAATTTTTCTATGAAAAAAAAAATTATTAATTTCCAAGCTATCTTGGCGTAATTATTGAACAAAGCAATAAATTAACTGCAGGAAATTTTTTATATCACAATTAGCACTAACTGATCTGAAGGCGTCATTCACTTCTTTTAATTCTCACGTTTTTATTATTTTCAACAATGAATTGATTTTATGTTTATAAAAGTTGAATTAAAATCAGAAACTCTCTATTTTAATTGTTATAAGTTATTAATATGATAAGAAAAATTTGTGTTCATTTTATATATTTTTATTTTCTTGTAGCCGGAGAGTTAGGTATTTTTTTAACATAATAAATTATTATTCAATTAAAAAATTAATAACTTAGTTTAAAATTTTTTTTTTTTTAATTTTTCACACTCATTTTTTAAGTTGTACTTTTTTTAGAATTTTATGAAGCAAAATTCCTTAAATAAGAGTGTTCGGGATTAAAGATCAAGCTGAAGATGATTTTTTGTCTTAAAAAAAAAAAAAATAAATCGTAGTTATTTCAAAAGTGCTATAGAGCTTTTTAATTTATTTGGTGCATAAAAATACTTTAATAATAAATTTTAAGTATAAATTATTAATATTTATTTTTTTTTTATCTTTGAAATTAATATAGAGTAACATGTTAAATCATTATCGGTTGCATATACATCTGATTATTTTAGACAAGAAGTTATTCAAGTTTGACTATAAAGCCTATGCTTATTAGATTTACGAAATCAATTTAACATGATGCACAAAATCATAATACAATAAAGAACAAAGCTTGGGATGTTGAAGATTTATTTAAGAGATAAAATCGTTGCCTCGCCTCAACCTTGATCCACTCCGGTGTGTACCTCAAGTATTTTTTTTACCTCATCTGCGTCTCGTATGACGCAAGTACTCTATCTCTTTTCGACTTTCGACTACTAACAAGTACTTAGTTGAAGAGATGATATTTAAAAGTCTGGAAGCTTGTATTGTTTGCTATCCATAGATTACAGCTAGGGTAATATCTTTCAACTACATATATGTTTTGAAATATTTTTGACAAAAATATATAGGTAGGTCTAATAAAATTTAAAGAAATCGAAAAATACGCAGCTAAAATTTGATTGATGTATTTAATTAAGAATCTAGCAATATAATATTGTTATATTTATTTCGATTGCATTTAAAATTATTTAAGTAGCACTAAGTAGTTTATGAAATGACTAAATTAATATACTTTTGAGTATCTGTCAATCTTCATATAAATATTTTTTATTTATCAATGAAATCTTATTGAAGCAGAAAAAAGATATGTTACAATAATAGGTTATTATGAAAGCATTTTAAGTTATTGAATTTAAATGTAAAGAATTGAGTTTTTTCATTATTTATCATTGTATATATATTTATTTTTTACTCCGTTTCTCTATTAATTTTTTCTATATTTTTTCGTGAATTTGACAGAAGAAATTCTAAGCCTATTTAAATTATTACTTAAAATTATAATTATTACTTATTATTACTAATTATAACTTAAAAGCATAAAATTAATAGATATTTTAACAATTTTCTTTAAAAATCAGGAATAAAAATTTCTGTTTTTTAACAATTATTTATCGGTAATATTTTACTTTTTTGAGTTAATTTTTTAATATCTGATTATTTGTGAGTCCTACATATTTTAAATTAATGATTGACATAATTTGATATCTCGTTTTATACGAAATAAGATAGTGGGTGGTATTTTTTTATTTTCTTTAAATTCAATCACCACCGAAATAAAAAAAATTGCATTTGTAAGTCTTCATGTGAAATTTTTTGCACTTTTTTTTACAATTTTTTTCACTTTCTTTAAATTTATTTAATAGTTTTCAAAAATTATCTGTCGGCCGATTTTACACTTATGAATTATAATTTGGTTATACTTTTCTTTATAAAATAAAAAGAAGACAAGATATTCTTAGAAGAAATGATAGAGGATCTTCACTAATAATTTATTAACGATGTGATAGCGAAAAATGGAGAAAAAAGAAAGAAATAAATAGAAGCCTAAAAAAGGGAGTATACGTTTTTCGAACGATAAATGCATGCTTTTTTATTTTTATTTGCCTCACACATTTTGTTACCTAAACGGCTTAATAGATTTGCATAATATATCTGTTCTTATTTAAATACTGTTCTAACTTCTTGTACGCAAATAAAAAATCAAATTGATTCGAGAGCAAAGATCTTAAACCAAGACAATTATTTTAAAAAATTAAATTCTCTTAAACTAAGAAGAAAAATTCTTGGATCAAGTAAAATTTATGTGCTCAAACAAAAATTTCTTAAAAATGATATTCTTAGCTTAAGATTTTAGATTTTGAATCAATTTAATTTTTTTTTATCGGTATATAATTTATGGACAAAACTTTATGGCAAAATTATTGGATTTGCTAAATAAAAATCTGAAAAATTTTAAGAAAATAAAAAATCGCCCTAATTTAAAATAAATAATTCAATCCTTAATTAATTTTGATTTTATATCCTTTATCTAAAAATTCATTATTGTAAATATTACTAGTTGCCTTATGTTTATTTAAATTTCAGATAAATCAATTAATAAATAAAAAGTTCGTAATTAGAGAATTGCAAAAGTATTTATTATCCAAAAAATATAATTCATATAAAACAACGATTATTTACATCCGTCCTTGGGTACTTAAGTTTACATCTTTCATTTAATTAAGTTCAATTTCTGGAATTTAGTGCCAGTATCCGTGTCCGTATCCATAACCATGTCCCAAACCGTATCCGTGTCCCAAACCATAACCATGTCCGTAACTACCGTATCCGTATCCACTTCCATATCCGTGTCCTAAACCATAGGAACCGTATCCATGACCGTAGCTCAATCCAGAGTAATGAGGCGCAACGTAAGCGGCAACTGGAGTAGCGTAATGAATTTTAGTGACTGATGGTGCCGCAAGTACTTTAGTCACAACGGGGGCGGAGTAGGCGAGCTTTTGAAAAATAAAAATATAAATATCAATTACGATAAAATATCAAATATTTATCTACTAATTAAATTATGTTAAATATTGACAATTTTATACCTTATGAGTGTTGGCGTAGCTGGTAGCAAGAGGAGTATGGTATACAGTTGGCGAGTAGCTCACTGTTGGAGCATGGTATACACTGGGATAGTTATGATAAGAGTATCCGTGACCGTAACCGTATGGAGCTACAAGTCCTGATCCTGCAGAAGCGTAGGCCACCAGGGCTAAGAAAACCACCTGAAAAAAATAATAGTCAATCTTTATTCATTTTTTTGGCTAGTGATTATCATTGAAATTGTTAGACAAGTATTGAAATAATTTATGAAAGTTTTTTTCTTGCTTAATTTTCGTCAAATTAAAATTTTACCTATTTTTAATTATTTTTTCTTTGTAATTACAAATTTACATGATTGATATTAAATTTTTAATCATTAAAAGTAAATTTCAATTCAAGTAATTGTTTTGGATTTTTTTCACGAAGAAATTCAGTTATTTTTCAAGTGAAGATAAAAGATGTAAAGGTATTAAGTGGCAGATAAAAAAAATTGGATACTGATTTTTAGAATTTTAATTTTTTAAATTAAATTTAAAAACAATTTATCGTGAAGAAATTAAAAAAATCTATAAGTATAATTTTAGAAAAATATTTTTATTATTATTAATTAATTTTTTTTTAACAAGATTGAAGATCATAAATTTTTGGCTATTAATTATTTAAAAGAAAATTTTGAGTTTAAAAAAAATGTATTGTTTTGAAAAAAATCTAACTTTGATACAAAAATTTTGTTATTTCATCCGATATTTAATTTCAGTTTAGTGAAATATTGAATATAATAATTGATGAAAATGATAAAATGTTAAAAGAAACACTTACCAGCTTGAACATTTTGTTATAGTTGCTGTTGTAAACACAGAAGTATCTGATTCTGTCCTATCCCTAGGATCTCTTATATACCCCATCAATAGAAGAATCTTGAGAGAATGGACAGACAATGCGTTGTGTGTTGTGATAGCGAAGGTTAGGAAAAAAATTTCCCCCATTCGTTGACTCATGGTGCAGAGTCACACTAGAAGCGTTAGAGCGTGACAATGATGCTGATGCCCTTCTCGATGGATCAATCGAAGTCATTGCGGGGATGTAATGTAGGATTTATCACTCGTTTGATCCTCATACCCGATCTTACAATCCCATGAATCGATAATCGATGATCCGCATAGAAGAGATACAGAGGTAGGGTCGCGAAGGCCAACGTTATTAAATTACAAAAGAAGAAATCGCTCAGAGTGAATTTGTCGTGAGAAAAAAAGTTATTCACTTTAGTGGCTACTGTTGATACCTTGAAACAAAAAGACATGATCACCTGCGTGTACATAATTATAATTATAATATTATATGCGCATTTTTATACTTTTTTTCATACACCTTGGGAACTTGGGCTGTCAAGCGTAAAAACAAAATGAATAGACACACCCACGAAGGAGACACCATGAGCGATCAACTGTAAAGAGAGATGCGAGGTCGTTAAAATATTTTTATAGTTACTGTTACTGTTATTGTTTTTAAGAAATTTTTTCAAGGTCTCCTTCTAATCACTCAATTATCTATGATCTACAATAATAATAAAAAAACAAATTATACTATTCATTATTGCTTTTTAACTAGAGTATTATATTTATTTTTTGTTCCTTGAATAATTACATTCTTTCAAGTTTAGGACAAAGGTTACAATTGCCATATAACTACTAATCATCTTAGAATTGTGTGAATTGTTTGTAGAGTAAGGACAACAAGATTTCTCTTCTTGCATGATTATAACATATATTATTACAATATTGAAGACTAAAATTATAAAGATAAACATTATAATTAAAGTTGTTGTTAGATAGGTTAATGGTTTATCGACAACTTTATAATCTTGAGTCATCACGATAAATATCAACGTTGCTGACTTTAATAAATTCATTTAAAAAATAACATAATTAATTTCAATTTATTAAATTAGTCAATTTTCCGTATATCTAATTAAGATTTTAATCACGAATTTTTTAATAATTAATTAATTATGCAATTTTACTAACCAATAATAAAACATTTATAATTAAATGATCAACAAAGCAAAGTAATGTAATTTAAAATTTTACACTGTAAAAAATTTTCTTGCTAAATATTTTTCATATAAGCTTTTTTAACAGAAAATTCTTTACTGTGTACGAATCCCATTTTTAAATTATTAAATAGTAATTTTAATAATAGTTTGGGCGATTTGATGAAAAAAAAAATTTTCGTAACTTTCTCTCAAAGTCGAAATCACAAAAAAAAAAGAATGGAAAAAAAAATGATCCAGCGCATTCAAGCATCTTCGCCTTCTTCATCTTCATCAAAGTCTCCTTCTTCATCTGCCGCAGCTTCCTGATACTGTTGATACTCAGCGACCAAGTCATTCATATTAGACTCAGCTTCAGTGAACTCCATTTCGTCCATCCCTTCGCCAGTGTACCAATGAAGAAATGCTTTGCGTCTGAACATGGCGGTAAATTGTTCAGAAACGCGCTTGAAAAGCTCCTGAATGGCAGTAGAATTTCCAATGAAAGTCGCAGACATTTTCAAACCTCGCGGTGGAATGTCACAAACCGCTGTCTTCACGTTACTTGGTATCCATTCGACAAAGTAAGTGCTGTTTTTGTTTTGTATGTTCAGCATTTGTTCATCAACTTCTTTCATAGACATCCTGCCGCGAAAAACAGCCGCCACGGTAAGATACTTTCCATGACGAGGATCGCAAGCAGCCATCATATTTTTGGCATCAAACATTTGCTGGGTTAATTCAGGAACGGTGAGTGCTCGGTATTGCTGTGAGCCTCTGGATGTCAGTGGTGCGAACCCGGGGATGAAGAAATGAAGACGGGGAAATGGTACCATGTTGACAGCAAGCTTTCGTAAATCTGCATTCAGTTGACCAGGGAATCTTAGGCATGTTGTAACGCCACTTAACGTTGCACTGACCAGGTGATTCAAATCTCCGTAGGTTGGGGTGGTTAGTTTCAAAGTTCGGAAGCAAATGTCGTAGAGTGCTTCGTTGTCAATGCAGTAAGATTCATCCGTGTTTTCTACCAGCTGATGGACTGATAATGTGCAGTTGTAAGGCTCCACTACCGTGTCAGATACCTTGAAAAATAGTTTATTTTATAGTATTAATTGGAAAAATATAAGATAAATTCAAGAGAAAAAATAGGGTAAAGAAAAAAAGGATACTTTTTCAAAAAATCTTATTTTTTTATGTAATTTTAAGAATTTTCTTCGATAAAAAAATTTTTAAAAAATAGAGAATTCTTAGAATTAATAGATTTATGAAACATTATATTTAGGGCCAGTTTTTTAATCCGAGATAAAATTTTATCCTATGCCAATATATATCTACATATTTCATATTTATAGATATACTGGCAATAATAATTTTATCCTGGATAAAATTTTATCTCGGATTGAAAAACTGGCCCTTAGTGTAAAATATTTTTTGCGTTTTTACTAACAGGAAAATATGTCTGAGTTACACTGTAAATATTTTTTGTTATTGCTTTAAAAAATGTTGGTTTTCGATTTTTTAACACTTTTGTGTGTTAATTTAGTAAAATAGAGTTATCAACACGCAAATGTTACATATTCAACATAAAGATTTTTTACACAAACTTTTTTTAACGCGATTATGGAAAATTAGATTTTAAGTTTATTCGTTTATTTTTTAGGATTATTAGTTCTGACAGTTTATGGCTATCATTTCATTATATCTCGAATGGATAAAAATGGTATTAGTGTGAATATTCAAACTTATAAATCTTGTCAATAAAATTATGAGTAATTTGTTTTTTACCTAAGTTTTATTCTAGATTATTTTATAAATTAAAAAAAAAATTAATGTATTGAATTTTTTTTTTTTTTTAGTTAGAATATTCTCTAAGAAGAATAGAATTTTTTTTTAATAAAAAAAAAGTAATCTAAAAAAAAATTTTTTTTTTATAAAGAATTTTTGCGTTTGTTCAAAATTCTTTGTTAATTTAAAATTTTGTTATTTTAATAGGCCAAATATTTTTTAGTACTTTTTTTTTTTTTTTTTAAATAAAAAGTTGTTCTTTGTAGGAATGTTAGAGACTTTTAGAAAAATTAAAAAACAACTGGAAGATTTTAGGGAAGAAAGACTGTCGATTGAATTTAAAAAATGTTCATTGCTGATGAAATTTTTTTGTTTTTATCCAAATTTTTGTTCAAATTCAAGAGGTTAGAACTGAAGTGATGTAAGCAACAATTTTTATTAAACTAATTTTGAGCCCAAAAAATATATTTAAAAAAATTACCAAATTTTTCTGGGTTTCAACTCTAATCTCTTGAATAGTAAATATTAGAAAATAAAAATTACTTTTGGCGATGGGACAACACTGAAAGTCATCATAATGCGGTCTGGATATTCTTCCCGTATTTTTGAAATCAAGAGCGTGCCCATTCCCGCACCAGTGCCTCCGCCAAGTGAATGAGTAAGTTGAAATCCCTGAAGACAGTCACAGCTTTCAGCTTCTTTTCGGACCACATCCAACACAGAGTCCACCAATTCAGCACCCTCAGTGTAATGACCTTTGGCCCAATTGTTCCCTGCACCACTCTGACCAAATACAAAATTGTCCGGACGAAATATCTGGCCAAAAGGCCCTGAACGAACAGCATCCATTGTTCCGGGTTCCAGATCAACTAGAATTGCTCGAGGTACGTATTTTCCTCCGGTTGCTTCATTGTAGTAGACGTTGATGCGTTCCAGCTGGAGGTCTGAGTTTCCATGATAGGTTCCGGTTGGATCAATTCCATGTTCATCTGATATCACCTCCCAAAACTAAACAAAATTTAAATAAATAATTTAAAAAACTTTTTTATTTTTAAAACATAATATATAAAAAAAAAAAATAAATAACAGTAATGATTACCTTAGCACCAATTTGATTGCCACATTGACCAGCTTGAAGATGAACGATCTCACGCATGTTTATTTATTTTATTAAACGTTAAAATTTTAAATAATATATTCAATCGAATTAGTTTTATCAATTTTACAACGTAAGAAATCAAAACGCTTATGAAAGATTTATTAATGGGTTCAAAAGATCGAGGATGTTAATATTAGTTCAATGATCTGTTTGATGTAATGTTTCGTTGTTTTTTCACTCTCCAAGGTAACCGGATCTTGATTTAAGTCACAATATAAATCTAATTTTAACAAAATACTATCGCTTCTACATTCACACAACTAAAGAAAACATTTTTTTTTATTCATAATTTGAAGTAAGCAAAAAATAAAAACTGGACTATTTAAATTGAATTATTTTGTGTTCCGTAACTTCATAATTAGCGTAGACTGTTGGTGTAGGCGAAAGGTTTCCAATTTTTATAATACTTGTCTGTAATTGATCGGATTCCATATGCTGAGTACTTATTGGCGACTGTTCTAATTGTAAGCCCATGCAATCGTTGTTACCAGCGGCACTTTCTTTTATTCTTTTAAATAACTTTCCTGGTAATAAAGGTGTTCTATTGAATTCTCTAAATCCTGGACGAAATATTTTATATTCGTTCGATGGAGATTGATTTATTGTGGGTCTAGTTGCAAACACAAGTTTTCGCGGCATCGTGTGGTGAATAACACTGTCGTTAAACAATCAGAGTTATTTATCGTGAATTAATGATTCATTTTTAAATTAAAAAATATTGTCGTCAGTCAAAAAGACAAAATAAATGTCAATAAATCCGATTATATGAAGACAATTTTAAAAAAAGCTTATCGATAATGTGATTTATTGATTTTTATCATATGATATTTGAGTTTTTAATGAAATTAATTAATGAAACAAAAAAGTATTTTAACAGTAATATTGTTAAAATTTTTTTTATCTCTTGTGAAATTGAAATTTGTATTTCTTACAAAAAATTTAGATCATTGTTATTATACTCGTTTTTTTTTTTTGAGAAAACTAATGTTTCCGTAAAAAAAATGGCAGCTAATTATCGATAATTATTTTTCAAGGAAATTCATATCTTTTATATTTAAAAATTAAAAAGTGTAAACTGTAAAATTTTAAATGATAACATACTCGTTAAAAGAAGATCTAAAAAATTATTATACCATGATATAAATAGTTTTCACTGAAACTTCCAGTTAATTTTGAGCTTAAAAATTTTTCCTCGATAACTTTTGAGTTCGTCGAGCTTAAAGATATAGCTAGCCATAATTTTTTCAGCTCTGGAAGTTCAAAAATTCAATTGTCAATTAATTTTGTAACTAAGTTTCATTTTTTTTCATGATAGGATTCTAAGAAAGCATTTTTTCGATTTCAACTGGGCTTGCTCACCGTACCTACATAAGCATATGTTCTTAAAAATCGATCGCTAAAATGCTAAGACAAATATGCAAGCAATTTTTTTTATTCTATTTAACAACTTCGAAACAATACCATTTTTCGATATCAAAATTTAAGTAAATTGTAATTTTAATCAATTTTTGTATGAAAAAAAAATTAAACTAATAATTGATTAAAATTAATCTCAAACATTAAAAAAAAAACATCAAGTCACTATTATTTTTTATTTAAAAAAAATTGTTATAATTATAAAATAGTCAAATTGTTATACATTTATAAATAAATTTTGTTTTTTAATTATTAAATTGATAATAAGAACTTGATTTCAATTACATCTTTACTTCGAAATAAAATATATCTTTTCATTGAGCTTATACAGTCTGTATTATTACATCAAATCTTACAATGATGATCCCGTTGAAATACATTCATCAATTTTCTTCGCAGCTTTATGTTGCCAAAGTCCAACAACAACATTAATCAGGCTGAGGGTGGTAGTTCCAACGTTTGACCAGAAAAACATGTCGTTTTGAAGTTCTTCAAACTTTTGGTTCATTACCTTAATTAAAGTTACAGTAAGTAATACAATAAAACTTACGAGGCCAACTCCCAAGTGAACTAAAACAGATTTCGTCAAAGCACCTGATAATGCTTCACATTCTGGTGTTAAAGATATTTTCTTTACAACATTGTTAAATCTGTTACCAAGACTTGAAACTGACAATCGATTCATTTTTATAATTTTAACGTAAGATTCTTTCAATAATTATTTATTCAATCTAGACTTTGTTTTCTTGTCTAATAATACGAATTTATTTTTGAAAATTTTTGGATTACCTTTTTTCTTTATTTAAATATAACTTTAACAATTGGTTAAAAGTTTTGTGGAAATTTACTGACGCTTTCTCTTTATCTAATAAATAGTAAAAATATTTGAAAATTTTTTATTTCAATTTAAAAGGATATAATTTTAATCGTTTATTTTTTTATCTAATTATAGCGTAAAACTATTAAAGTTTTTTTTCATAAAATTTGTTTTTGTTTTTTTATATTATTGATTCCCAATTAACTGTGGAGTACTTTTAAAGTTTACAACTAAATAAACCATTATAAATCAAAATAAAAATTTTTATTAATAAATCATTACATTTTACGATAATATTGATTCTTAAATAAATAAAAGATTCAATTTCTCCAGTATTTTACACTTTTCCTAATTATGAATTAACAAAAATTTAATTTTTTTAATTTTGAATTTAGTTACAATTTCTTTAACAAGATAAAATCTGATATATCTTCGTAAATATCAAGAATCTTTTTCTTAGTTTATCTTATGTTTTTTTTGTAAATTTCCAAACATTGATGTTAAACTTTTCAAAGGTATAAAATACTATCGAGAGAGATAGACATATAATAGATAATACTTTGAAAAATGTTTCTGTTTGTTTATATACAATAAACCCGACTACTATTATAGGAGCAATTATAAGAAATGAGTTAAGAGCTCTCGCTAAAAGCGGTTGTTTTTTTTCATAAGAAGAATCAGAAACACTCTTTTGACTCGAATCTTGTTTAAAATTTCCACTGTATCCGCTTGAGTTTGATATGCTTCGAATGGGAAAAGCAGAACTCAAATTTGAATCTTCAATACCATTTCTCTCCTTGTAAATTTGAACTGCTTCTTTCATCACTGGAGAAGCTTCATCCACCGTAAGTTCCGAAGGTGGTGCCGGCAGTGGTGATAGTTTTGGTGGTGGTGGTCGTGGTGGTGGTGGCGGTCGTTGTAGTGGCAGTGATGGTGGTGGTGGTGGCGGTGATGATGGTGGTGGTGGTGATGATCGTGGTGGCAATGGTGGTGCTTTTCGTTTTAGTGAAGGCGATTCTGAAGCCATGATTGTTTTTTTCCCTTGAGATTCAGATTTTTCTGGATTTTTTAATATTTATTTTTTATCTCTTCTATATATAGGTAGTATTTATAATACAAAACTGACTTAATATTAAATTTTTATCGAAAACTGATTATTAATAACTAATTGCTTACTTTTCTAGTTTTAAATAATTGACTCAGCGTAATGTTTATTCATAAGTAAGTGAAACTAAAGCTTTGTACTATTAAAAATCAATAATATTATTCTCTAAAACTACTTCGCTTTCAACAGCAGTAATTTATTTACTTTCTTTTAATATAGTCATTCAGATTTTTCATATGAAGAAAATATTTTCTTCTAAGAATAGAATTTTAATTTCTAATTTATCTTTTCCAAATAAAAACTTGATGTGGATATGGTGGTCTGGTTGCTAGACAATAATTACATAGAGCGTTGCTCAAAAGAAGAGAAGGAGGAGAGCATACGCTAAGCATCAGAGAGGAAGTAGATACTTTGAATTGTTAAATATTTTAACTGATAACTTCGTCAATTCGTTTCTTTCATCGGCTTCAATTAATTATTTTAATTCATACAATTCGTGATGAAATAAAAAGTGTGAACCGGTGAGGTTAGCCGAGTGGTCTAAGGCGCATGGCCTATAGAGCACTCGGACTAGCCTACCGGCCAGGAATCGGTTCGAATCCCAAGCTGGTCTTAGAAACTATCTTGGTTGATATTCAACCCTTGCCGCGTACATTAAGATTCACAACCCAAAAAGATCCCACCGTACCACTTATAAGTACTCTGTGTATATATTATTAACCCTGTCAATGACACTGGCTGTTGGGTTTGATCATTAATAAATAAATAAATAAATAAAATAATTGATGGAAAATAATCAATTAAATTTTGACTTATGAGAAAATTCATTAATGAAATAATTGTAGAAATTTATAGATGCATTTATGAATTTTATAAGTAAATAAAAATAACATTTAATTGTAAATAAACATTTTACGTGCATACTAGTAAACTTGAATATAGGAGGTTGTTAACATTTATAAAAAATTTTAACAATATTTAGTAGAAAAAAAATTTAAGAATATTCAAACAATTTCATAATCACTGTTATGATAATGTAAGCTCATAGATAGAGCAATATAGTTATTGAAATACGCAAAAGTTCGCTTACTTAATTTATTTCAGAGATCAAAGTAAAAAAATAGCAGTTTCAAATGCGTGTGAGTAAATGGAACACATTTGAAAAAATTTGTTTTTCACAAACGTATTAATCGAGTAGACGTGATTAATCAACTTTTTCTCGTGTGCTTAATACGATAAAAGAATTATGCAAGACAAAAAAAAATCATAGACTCGCATTATTTCATATTACAAGTTAAATATAAAGAAGTATATTATTACTATATTTTACTAATAGAGCTTTCTATGTAGTATTAAAAATATAAATAATAATTATATCCTCCCTTCTATTCTAATAAAAGACTATTTTAATTATTAATTTATACCAGCAACCTGTAATTATTATGTTACTCCCAGAATTCCGAATTATGAATTGAAAAACTTTGGCTTCTATGAATGAAGGCATGTGAATTTTTAAAAAGGCACACGTTGAAGTCCATATATTTTCAATGACATTTAATTAAACTAAAGAAACCGATTTTATCATATAAGTACACTGGAGACAAAATTTTCCTTATTCTATTAATTATATAAATCAACAATATATTGGAAATAAAAAAAAAACACAAATGATGTATTTGATAAAATTTTTATATATTTTATAAATTTTAATATTTATAAAAAAATTATAAAGTTAATTTGTATTTGTATGAATAAATTTTTTTTGTAAAGACGGATTGAGAGATCAAGTGCTAGTGGCACCATCGCCCTGTAATGATCGGTACCGATAAATCGGTAGATCATTATAACAAGCCAATTGACCACCAGTGGGTACATCAGTTCCTCGATCATTTCAATAAACAGTAATGGTATCGTTTTAATCGTCATCCTCTTATCGATCACAGGATAACTGTTTATTCTAAAATCCGACTGAACTGATGTACTTAGAATTCAATATGTATTGTTATCATTGTTAATAATCATGACTCGGTAATCTTAATAAAAGTATCCTCATTAATATTTATAAATAATCAATGACTGATATCAAATAGATTTTAGATGTTGGATCGAAGATCATTAACGGCGTGCGATAATGGGTGCTGCGTATGCGGAGTATGCTGCAGGGTATGCTGCATGGTATGCTGCTGGTAACGCTGAGTATGCGGCTGGGTATGCTGAGTATGTCAATGGAGCTGCTGCTAATGGAGCAGCGGCCGCGACATAAGGTGCAGCATACGCGTGGTTGATTGCATGTGCATTGTAACTACTTGCGTATGTTCCTACCGTGAGAGCAGCTGGTACTGCAGGCGCAATTATACCCGCGGAGCAAGCAGCCACCAGGGCGAAGATGAGGATCTGTTTAAAATTGAAAATAACATTTTAATTGATAAAATACATTTAAGAAAAATTTGGAAAATTCGAAAATGAACATTGAATTTTTAGTAAAAAACATAATCTATTGCTGATTTATAAACTAAAAAAAAAAAAGAAAATTTATCATTTTTGATTCTTGACGTTATTTGTATTTCAAGTGTTTCGCAATATTTTTTTTACGAACTAATCTGAGCGTCAGCTCTCATTAAAATTTATTTATGCGGAAAGAAACAATTTATCGATATTTATACACAGAAAAAAAGATTTACTTGAATCAGTAAATAATTTTGAAGAATTTCGACTTCTTGATTTGAGTAGAAAATTTCTGAAACTAAGAAATTTTTCTTGGTTTAAGTAAATTTTACTTAATTCGAGAATTTTTCGCCTTGATTCAAATTAATTGTTTTTTCAGTGTAGATGTACAGAAGACTGATAAAATTAATTTTTTGATTGTTGTATAGTAAAACGACACCGAGTTTAGTAGCCATTCAAGATAGCAATTCTTTTCGGGACAAAACGAGTCTATTTGACGAAAAACTTACTTAAAGAATTGATTTCTTGTCAATTCGTGTTTCTAAGCTTCACACTTTTTTATATTGCTCTGTTGGTATATTTTTTTTTCTTTTCATTTCTAATACGCTACACCAATTACTTTTAATTATGGAATTAATCTTGATAAATTATCTGTACAATGGTTTGTAAGTTATTTTTTTTTTGTGAACTGACACGAGTGTAACATGTAAAATACACTGAAAAAAAAATTGTTGACTGGAGTCTAAATTTTCTTGGCTTAAGAAAATATCAAGGAAAATTGAAAATTTCTTGAATGAAGTCAAAATTTCTTGAGACAAGATAAATTTCTTGAGCCAAGAAAATTTCTTCTTGCTCCAAAATAACTTTTGTTTTCCTAAAAATTTTCTTGGCGCAAGAAATTCGTTTTTTGTGTGTAGTTAAAGTAAAGAGACAAAAATCGTAGAATTTTTGGATCGTAAACACTCTCTAATGATTCGCATTGAGTCTAGTAATGAAAAAAAAAAAATTTACTACATATCCAATATACGAAAAAACAAAAATTTTCGAATATTTTAATTGATAGTAAATTACTACTAAAAATTTTGTTAGTTTTGTTTAGAAACTCGAATTTTGATCGGATTAGGTTTTAGAATTTCGCCCTTAATGTTATTAACTTTAAAAAATATTTTTCGGATACTCACGAGGCACTTGGTCATCATTGTAGAAGAATTAGTTGCTTATGAAGTTCGCTGAGAAAACTGCGATGCTATTGAAGAGTTTCCAGGTGCTTTTATACGGTCTTGCTTTAGATTGCTAACAAAGAAGCATCCCCACTATCAAGGGGATCCCCCTTGCCGGTCATTCCTACCATACTTTCGCATACTAGATGGCCTTTGACTGACCGGAGGCCACACCCGATTGGAGGGGTTCGTGGTTCGTATTTTCTGAGACGTGAAACATCGAAGAGCTTCGAGAACACGTGCATCAAAATACAGCAATAGCTTGTACAATGATTATTTTAATATTATTGTTATTATTTTTTATGTTTTTTTATGAAGATCGAAACCTGCACGTGATGTGACCATTAACTTAATATTCACTCTTTGTTTCTATAACGCTATCTTCTCTTCACGCAGTCACACGCAATTAATCCTTCAAGGTTTTTTACCCCAGGTTTATTTTTTTTTACCAATAATATCGATTATTCTTACCACTTACCACTCTTCAAAAAGTTCGAAAATTATATAAACAAGGTGAGAAAGTTTAGCTATAAATATACGCATTAATTTGGTCACCGACATAAATTTTATTCCGTACGCGTTTGTGTTCAAGAATCATAAATTTATTTTAAAACAATTGAAAAAATAACATTTCACTTTTTTAAATTGCTCATGAATACACGCATAATTCGGTCATTGAAAGAGAAATGTAAATACTGAATCCATATGCGGATTATTAGATTTTCGGTTTTTTTCGTCATAAATATTACACAGAAAAAAAAATTTTTTTGTTCATTATTCGCACAATTGATTTATAAGACTTGATTTAAATTCACAACGAGTCGGTCTCTGAAATTATTGAGACACGCTGTCAATCAAAAAGGTGTCATTGCAGTAATTGTTTATGTAATAAATTTAAAATTACAACACAGATTGATCTATTTTATTTTATTCGCATCATCAATATTCAAGCTCATTCTCAAGAGCTTCATATAATATATGTATTATAATTTATAATATAGATATCCTTAAAAAATAGTTAATCCTTTTAAAATTATATGTTGACATGATCAATCAAAATATTACCGTGTAATCAAAATATAAATAAGTAAAAGTCTACAAAAATGGCAATCGATCGAAATTTTATGTACGAGTGATTTTTTAAATCATCAAAGTGATTTAAACTATTGAATAAATGAAAACGTAATTCTCAGTAGAAATAAAATTTTTTCACTTTTGGCATTTCTCATTTTTTATTCCAGCGCATTGAGGATCGATTGCCACGTGGATCAAGCTACCCTCATCTCCGCTACTGACGTTAAAACACTGTTGGGAATACACTCGATAAAAAATGTTATTACATTGGTTCTTCTATTATCAACTATCACCCAAAAACCCACATGTCCATTTAAATTACATAACGTATAGACTTTCGTTTTTTGTAAATTGATCGAACATTAATTGTGGGATAATATTCAACTTAACTATTAAGGTTCATTATCATATCGATGAAGCTTTCATGAGTAACATTACGCTCCTAAAATCTTTGAGATGATTAGCTTTATTTCACGATTGACTAGATTAATATGTTATCTATATACACGATCTTTAAATAGAACTGCCATAATTAATTTGAAGGTTTTATAATTATAATTTGTGGTCTATGACTTATAATAAATAGACCAAAATATGTATATACATCATGATTGACGGAAGTAGTGTATTTTTAATTTATACACTGAAAAAAATTTTAACTTTATTCAAGAGAAAAATTCTTGAACCAAAAATATTTTTGAAAAGAGCTTTAATGTATTGGTTTCATTTTTTAAATTCTTGAACGGAGAAATTTTTCTTAATTTAAGGAAATTTTATTTGATCTACGAATTTATCGTCTTCATTCAAGGCAATAAAACTCTTTAAAATAATTTTCTTGGTTGAAGAATTTTCCTCTCAAATTGAGTTAATAATTTTTTTTTTAGTGTAATTTCATTTTTATTACATACATAACGAACACTTTTACTTACAGTAATATCCATATCATGTGTAAAAAATTTTTAATTTATTTTTTAACACTAACAAGTGTTTCATTACTTAACTCATTTAAAAATAACACCTATAAATTTGAATAAATAAAATCAAATTACACTATCAAAAAATCATCATATATTAACCGAAATAATGTCTGTTTTTTTAAATTATTGTTATTATCAGTGTAAGTTATTCTTGAATGCTAATTTAGATAATAAATATCATGATAGTTAATGAAATTTATTAATTTCTGATATTCTAAAGCATAAAATAGAAAATTTTTACGGGCTTATTTCTTAACTTTTTTTATTTATTTGTATTTATTCGTAAAGCAAAAACAATCTATTTTCGCATCAAAGATATTATCTGGATTAAATAACAAACCAAATATCTTTTTTATTTTTTTTTTGGTAAATATTTTATTGATCTACATATCCCTTCCATCTGTTACTGTTGTAAGCCGTAATTCAAGGTTTCACATCCTGTGTTCGAAAAATCTGAGAGAAGGTAATTTTATTTATTGGAGATTGTTACAAATCAATGTTTTTAATGAACTCTTTTCTTTACCCCATTGCAGTCTCTCGGCATAAAAATAAAATCCATATAAATCAAAATTTTTGATAATTTTTGTACACTGACAAAAAAAATAACTTGATTCAAGAAGAAAAATGATTAAATTTAGTAAAATTAATTTAAATCACAAAAAATTTTTTAGTTCAAGAATTTTTCTGTTTAATTCAATAAGAAAATTTTCTTCAATTTTTTTAGATCAAGATTTTTGTCTCTTAAATCAAATTAATTTCTTTATCAATATGCTTAACACCCTTATCAATTATTGATGTAAAGTAAAATCATAAAATCAATGTGCATGATGAAATGGGACTGAGTTTATTAAAGTACACAATTTTATTCGTATAACAAAAAATTTTATTTAAAGTTCTTAAAAGAAAAGAATAAAACATTGTAAGAGCAAAAGGTCAACAACAATAAATAATAAAAACATTTTTCGGACAATAAACAAGTATTCATCAAGGCAAGGTAAAATTCACGCTGTAAAATATTTTAACCATAAATAGCCGCGGATCTGTAGGCTGCAAATGGTGCACCGAAGAAACCAGGATGTGCCGCAACTACTGGAGCTGTAGGTGCTGAAATTATTGGTGCCGAAACAGCAGGAGCAACAACGTAAGGCGCGGCTAATGCTTTTGTACTGATATCAACTCTTGATGCATGAGGTGGAATATTATGAGGAACTGCATGAGCATATCCAACCAAAGGGGCTGCTACTGGCAGTGGTGCTGCTGCTAATGGTGCTGCTGCCAAAGGTGCTGCAACAACGGGAGCGATCACTCCTGCCATACTGATTTGACAGGCGCAAGCCAGTAAAATGGCACAGCTAAAGGTCAACTAAAAATAAAAATTTATTATTGATAAATTATTAGCTACGTAAACGGTCAAGTAATTAATTAATAAGTAAAGTTTTTTGAACCTACACTCATGTTTCCGATCATAATTGAAGTATATTGATTAGTTTTATGTATTATTGTCGTCTTCACTGGACTGCAGTTGGCACTTGAATGATCATTGTATAAATATCTTTCGCTTTTATATTGACCAAGACTCGTTGAATGCTTTCTTCTTTTTCGACGTGATTCAATTTTGAATGAGCTAATTGTTACGCAGTCGATGACGCAGGTTTCTTATATTCGCTGTTTTATAGTATAATTTTTAAAACATCTTTTAATATCACGTTCATGTACGTTTTACATTTTTACCATCAACAAAAATTAATCAATTATATAATAGTGAATCAAAAGTTTAAATACTATCAGTGATATAACTAATTATTAGTCAGTATTATTTTAATAAGAACAATCGATGTATATTTTTATTATTAATATACAATCGATATAATAGGATGTATAATTTTCTTCAAGCCATATGCATATAAGTAGTAAATTAATTAAATTAAATTAATTCGAGCCATATAGACAAATTTGGGAATTAGGGAAATAAAGGATAAAGGGAAAGGGAGGACCTTTACTCGGTAGGAATTTTTCGGTAACTGAATTTTATTTTAGGGTACTCGCGGGTTATAAATTTTATTATTCATGGTTTTTAATAATTCTATAGATATTACACGGAAAGAACAAAATAACACTGGACATCATCCCAAATTATACTCAATGATATCTGGTCTGAAAAAAATTTCAGATAGTAGCTAGTATAATCCAGATTATACTAGGTGATGTCTGGATTATAATCATTGTAATATGGATTATACAATTGTAATCTGAATTATACTAGCTACTATCTGAAATTTTTTTTCACTCAGTATAATCTGGGATGATATCCAGTGTCATCTTGTTCTTTCCGTGTAGAGAGTAAATAATTTTTTTTTCTAAATAAATCAGATAGTTTTACTCTAACTTTTTTGAGGAGACACTATACAATCTCTCATATAGCATGTCTACCGAAAAAGAAAGAAGGATCTAAACTAGCCGTCCACCTTGCAGCAGAAAATAAATTTTATTCATAATTTTAACTGATTCTTTATACATTAGAGTAAATAAAGCCTATTGCTAGAAAATATTTATAATGAAAAGAAAAATATAAATAAATTTTGATGGCAATCATTATTTAAGTGTCATGATTTTTGGCATATCAAAATTACACTGAGAAAAAAAGATACTTTTACTCAATTAACAATTTCTTGGCTCAAGAAATTCGCTGTCGATCAAATATTCTATTATTATTAATTATTAATTTCTGAAGAGAAGAAAATCAATATTTATCTTTGGATAATAGATAAACAAGAGAATAGTTTTATTTAAATTTAGTAAAAATTATTTCAATCAATTTAACAAGTTCTTGAGGTAAGAGTATATATTCTTGAAAATTTTCAAGAACATAAATTCTTGTATCAAGAAAATTTTCTTAATAAAAATATTTTTTTTCTCAGTGTACAATTTTAATCCGATCAAAAAACTGCAGAGAAATTTTGTATAGAAAATTAAGGACTGAAAAATATATAAAAAAAGACCATTCGGCAACCCAAATGGAAGTAGATTTCTCAAGTAAAGAAAATTTATTTTTCATAAAATAAAATAAATAATAATAATACATAACTTAATTCATTAATTAAAAAATAATTCAATAATTAATTTAAAACTATTTAAAAGTTATTTGAAAAAAAGCAGTAAAAACATGGAATTTTCAAATTTTCAAAATTTTAAAATGCTGTAATTTTTAAACTAATTGTCCGATTAAGATCAAATTTGGACTCAACCTTCGTAATCGTCTATAGAATAAGTATGTTGAGTTTCATTAAGATCCCTTAAGAATTGTAGACGCTATCGTGCTGACAAGCCGCGTTCTACTGTATATATGTAAATACATACATAAACTTTTGAACCATATGTATTTTCTGACAGCTAGATTTTTATAAAATCTACTGAAAAGGAAACATATATACTTAAATAATGAATAACATGAATAATGTACTCATATCCATAAACGAAATACAAATATCTTATCGCAGTTTAAAGTATTGGTGACAAACATTATTTTGACTTGAAAAATGTTGGTCTTGAATGCTTCACTGCCGTTTGAGAAAGTTATATAACTAATTAAATGGCTTCTTTACTTGTATGTAGTCAAGTCACATATTTTTGTGTCTTTGCCATTGTTTATGGCATTAGTTTGACCTCCTCAATCCATTGTTACGTATTATTGTTAAAAAAATTTTTTTGATTGATATTTTTGGTATGATTGTTCACGATGATGTTAAACAGTGAGATATTCACTATCGTATACTGATTCATGTATAAATTTTGCCGCTTCTCGTTGTATAAACAATATCGTATTTCATTATTCATAGCTTAGATGATTTTTTTAAGATCAAATTAATATTTTCAAACTCAAAATTTTTTAAACCAATTCAAAAAATTTGAAATTTTTTGTTTGATAATTTTTATTACAATAAACTTTAATGTATAAAGATCTGTTAGAACTGAATAGAATTAAATGATGAAAAAATATTTGAATTCCCACAGGTAGTTTTTTTTTTAATCGCAAATTTTGTATCATCAAATGGAAGACAAGCAAGATTATGAGATCAGAATTGACGTCGATAACCTGTTACTTAAAATAGTTCGCAATCGGAAGCTTTTGATTCTTAATGGATTCGGATTATGCAATTCAATTACAATCATGAATAATGTAACATTTTTGATCAATCACTTTCTTATATAATATATTTACTTTTATACTTCGAAAGATTTTTCTGTCATGTAAATTAATTTTTCTAATAACAAATTCATTTACCATAGAATTACCGCAATGATAAGCCATATGTCAACAAAAGTACATAAATAATTAAAAGAATATATTATATTAAATATAATAAGTATATTATTTTGAGTGCATTATTCTAAAACAAGGTTATTTTTTAATACTACGCAATCACTTCCACATAAAAATAAATTGTAAATGAGAAAAAAAAAAAATTTTTAATTATGCACTAAAAGAAGAATTAACTTGATGTAAGAAAAAAAAGTCTTGAACTAATAAAATCATTTAGGGAATTTGATAATCTTTGATTGAGCGGAAAATTTTTGAACTAAAAGATTTTTTTTTATTTAAATAAATTGTACTTGAATCAAGATTTTTTTTTGATTAATTCGAGACTATAAAGTATTTAAAATGACTTTCTTAGTTCATGACTTTTTCTTTTGAATTCAGTTAATTTTTTTATCAGTATACTATCCTGCAGCAAGAAATTTTCTGCATAAATGATGAAATTCATGAAGAACATGAAGAAATTATAACAATTTAATGTAAAAAATTGATCCTAAATTTAAAAATTTTCTTCTTCAAGTAAAATTTTTTTTTGACAAACATCTAAAACATTGAAACATTTAGAGTTATGTCTATTATATATTATATATATACTCCCCCTTTGTGCATTCCGAGAACGAAAACTCAGAACAATGGTCAACAATGCAACGATTTATGCCATGAATTTTTATCACTACATAATAGCAGTAAAAAAATAAAAGTTATAATTATGCTTAAAAAATGTTTATTTCATTAGATAACACGTATAAAAGATTTAAATACCAACAATTCAATTATAAACTCATTACTTTTTAAAAACTAATGGTCCAGATGCGACTGCTGGTGCAGTGTATGCAAGTGGATGAGCTGGTGCAGAGTATGCAAGTGGATGAGCTGGTAGAGAGTACGCAAGTGGATGAGCTGGTACGGAATATGCAAATGGATGGGCTGCTGGAGCAGCAAAAGCAGCTGGTGCAGCAATAGCCGCTGGAGCAGCAATGGCTGCTGGAGCAGCAATGGCAGCTGGCGCAGTGTAAGCCAAAGGAGCTGCCGCATATGTATTGTAATTCCTTGCAATTACTTGGCTACTCCGTGCAGTAACTATTGGTCCAGGGACTGCAGATGCTATTAATGGAGCTGGATGTACAATGCCTGCTGAAGCAGCCGCAATAAGGGAGAAGATGCACTGAAAGAAGAAAAGAAGAAATAAGTAAACAGTAAAAACTAATTTTGATTTAAAAAAAAAATAAGGAACTTTGACTTACGATAAGGCTGAACATTTTAATGTCTTATTGTTTGTTCTTCGAGTAATCAAAAGGAACTAAAAACTCACCAGCTATTGATCCATTTTATACTTATTGAAACTTAACCCCGCCACTACGCATCAAGTACGTTTTGCAGTAATTGTTACGAAATCATCACAAATCAGTAAGTATTCAAGACAATACGTGAAAGTATTTTAATTCAAAGCGAATCGTAAATTTAAGTATTTCAAGACCACCATCACACTTCATGTGTTTTATAATAAATATTTCGTTTACTTGAATTAATTAAAAAAATTTGTACTAATTAAAGAATCAGAGTAGGTTTATACAGATTGAAATTCTACGTAAAAAATTATTTATGATAAAAAAATAATATTTCATATAGCTTGGAGTTATTAAAAGTTCTTGTTATTGAAATACATTTTTGTGTGTGTTAATCTTCAAAAAAGTAGAGGATGATCCGACAAATGGACGATAATAATGAAATTATATAATTGTATCTCGTTATTTAATCTATTATACAAGTTGTGAGGACATGGGTGATTCCATTACTTTATTTGTATGTTGAAAAATTTTGAAATACACATTGCTTATTATGTAGGGATTATTATATAACCATCCCTTATGCGTTGCCGATTTATTTCTTGATCTATTAATTATTAATTTTATGCATTGTCATAATAAAAGTCTAATCTCATTTCTACATATATATTTATAATATATTATAAATATATACTAATATATTAGTTAATTAATAAACTCATTATTGTATATTCATAAAAATAGACTATCAGTTTAATTGCAAATGAATTGTTGATTTTGACATTTGAATATCTTATATGATCCTAAATCTCCGTACTATTTAATTGGTAATTAAAGTGTAAGTTTTGAACCTTCAAGAATTAATAAAAATAATTCATTTATTTATTTACAGTACTTTTATAAGTTAGAAGTAAAATTTTGATGTAAATAAAAAAAAAGTAATTACTCATAAATAATCATAATTTTTTTATACCCTTCAGATGTCTGTTCTATTAGAATTGTTTATCATTAAAAATAATTTCAATGTTGTGGATAATTTTGTCTCACCCTTCAAGATCATTTCGTCTATTTTTAAAAAGACTTTTGTGAAATTATACTGCTGCATACACCAAAATGCAAGATTTTACGATATACTGAACGGATGTTGATGAAACTTGGACCACAATCCGTGAATTCTTGATCTGCACATGTCTTGCGTAATCTACAGAATCTTTGGATTTTAAAACCTTAATCACACGGTTTAAGAAAGTAAGTTTTCAAGAAATGTCTAAAGATTACGTTTCAAGACAACCAATATGACTGTAAACATTTTCAAAAAAAATAAAAATTTCCTTCTGCTTATACTACAAAAAATACAAAAACAGAAACTGTTTATGAAGATTTTGTAGGGATGAATTCAACAATCAAAAGTACTTAACCCAAAGTTTAGTTGTATATTGCAAATATTTTTTAAACCAGAATTTGAATTTATAAATTATTATTTATTTTGATTATTCACATTTTTTTATAAAAATTTCATATTTTCTATTTTTGGCAGACTGTTTCTTATTATTATAACATAAAATATTATTTATTGAATTTTGTTTGTCTAAAAAATAATTTTTTAAAAGAAAACTCCCGAAGGAAATAATAAAAATTTGAAATAAAAAAAAAATAATAAATAATCATTAGATAATAGTAATCAATCTAATTTATTAGATACAAGTTTAGACATAATTCGTACAAGTTCATGAAAGAAAAAAAAAATATATCGTGTATCTAAATGAATTAACAATGACACAAAGAACAAAGAGTGGTGGTTAACAATCTCTCCTCGGTTGTTGATCGTCACGCTCGACAGGTTCTCTGTGAGAAAAATACGTCATGACCCTGAGAACTTTGCTTCTTGGGGGTATAAAAGCTTTTAGATTCACTTGGATCTTCACAGTTAGCCTTCAACTTGCTTATAGTTCGAATCGTAAACACAAACCCTCTCCATAATCATGTTCAAGCTGGTAAACTCATTAGTATAACACTATTATAGATACGTACACTAAATAGCTATGTTTAACTATCAAAATTAAAAATTATATTTCTAATTTTTGTTCAAACAATGATAAAAAAAAATATTTTTTCGTTTGTATCTAGAATAGACTAATCCAAAAATTTTCTATTGCAGTTTGTTTTCTTTGCCATCTTGGCTTTCGCCGCTGCTGCACCGGCTCCAGCTCCAGGACCATCACCATTGTTCCAGTATGCTGCAGCACTTCCAGTGGCATCAAGTAGCCAATCAATCGTCCGAAACTACAACACACTTGCTGCTGCACCACTCGCATACGCTGCAGCTCCAGCATACGCTGCAGCTCCAGCCTACGCTTACCATGCTCCAGCTTACGCCTACCCTGCCCAATATTATATTTAGATAATCAATATATAATTGAAAACTGGACCACATCATCACATTTTTCAAAAACAATCTGTACTGTTTTGGATCTATCTGCATCATAATTCTAAATTTATATGTTAATTGAAAAATAAAACTGCCATTCAATCTTAAATTTATCTCAAATTTTTTTTATCTACCTTGTATTAGTTAATAATGTTCCATATGATTACTACACTGTTAAAAAAATTAACTCGATTCAAAAAAAATTATTTTCAAAATTTTTTTTAACTAAGAAGTTATTTTTTATTTAAGTAAATTTTGGTTGACTTAAAAATCATAAAATTTTCCGAAATAATTTTTTTGATTTAAGATTTTTTCTCTCGAATAAAGTTAATTTATTTAACAGTATAAAACCGTCGGAAAACTAAAGTATTGTTTTTGCTGGAAGAAATTGAAATTTAAAAATAAGCAAAAAAAGGTGCGACAAATATTTATGTAATTATGGAAATCTGCGGTAACTGCGGCTTTGATTAAGAAAGAAGTAGATAGAAGAAGAAGCATGTAATTTTCTGAGAGGGTGCTCGGTAAGTACGCGCGGTCAATGACTCTAGATGAAGGACTGCTTGGACCTTGGTTGGGTTCTTTATACTTAATACTCAACTTTCTCTACTACTCTATACATACGTGCAAGTACCTCAAGTTCAAGTTCACTAAGTATAAGTACACATATGCTGGACATTCAGTAGGTAGCTAACCAGTTCTCTATAGCGCAGTTTACTTCGTTGGTATTACCTTTTACTTTTAATTGGATGACGCACTTTGCACACTTTTAGATTCAGATACTGCTACTTATTTTGATGATCGAATATCAAGGTTCAATGTTATTATCATTAATCATTAGCATTCAAATTGATCATTTCGAGTACTTTAAAACCCATTTTATTTAAATATACTCCTGTAATTGGTAGGTTTCAGTTAATTATGTATAAATGAATACTTTTAACTCATATTGTATAAATGACCGTATTTTCGGCATGATATACAAACAAGACGTAATTGACAATTTAAACAATGCATAAAAAACAAATAAAAAATTTATTGCGTTCAATTTAAAATAATAACACAAGCCTGCGGTATATATAAAAGTTTCGTTGCATTAACATGATTGATATTTGAATAAAATTTACTGATAATTCTATGAATAATAATTTACATTGAATGTCACGGTAACCATACTGGACATTGATACATTTTTTTTATTTATATTTTTTCAATATCAAATTTTTAAATTTACATTAAAAAGTTATCATTAGGCATGAAGGATACGTTGAGTTCTTGTTTATTGATTTTTTTTTTTTTTTTTTTTTTTTTTTATAAAACTAAAAATACCTGAGAAACACTAAAAAATTTTTGTGTATTAAATTTCTTTAAACGCTTGTAATGTATATCGGTACGCCCGCAGTTATATGTATAGTAATTGTTATTTGGATAAATTTCTATAATTATGTTTGTCTGAGCTTACAATTATTTATTTTATGTGAATTTTATTCATAGTTTCGTTTATTTCTTTTATTTTCTAAACATATTATTAATTGAAATTTTTAGTGAGAGATGTCCAAATTGATAATTTTTTATTTTACTCGAATCATTGTCAACCGTTACAAATCAATGACAACGACTGTACCTGAGGAACACTAAAAAATTTTTGTGTATTAAATTTCTTTAAACGCTTGTAATGTATATCGGTACGCCCGCAGTTATGTAATTGTACGGAATTATTGTAATTTAACGCAACATGGAATGAAATGTTTCAATTAAAGTTAAAAAATTGAACACTATTCATCATGTAATCCTTATACTGTCAGTGTTTAAAATTTTAACATGAAATCAATTACACCACACCCGAAACCATCTATGTTTTAAGGTAATGAGCTTAAAGTTTAAGATAATAATATCATATTTCACATTCTGAGGCTAAAAGTGATTGTTTTTAACAGTTAATCCAAAAAAAAGAATAAAAAAAATTGACTTAATTCAAAAGAGAAAATTTGAAACTTGAACCAATTTAATTTTACCTAACAAAAGATTTTTTCCATGTGATTGAAAACAAACAAATTTTTCAATATAATTGTCTTAAAATTTTAAATCAAATGAATTTTTATCCGTACAACAATAAATGAATCACACCTATAAGTATTAAGTTTCGTTTTCTAAAAGGTGCAATTCCAATTTCTTAATTTAAGAAATTATTTTACCCTGATATTTTATACTCACTCAAAGAATCAAGTTTCATTGGAGATTATTTCTTACGATTTATCAAAAATACCCAAGTGTTTGTAATAAAATCGACCAGTTAAAAAAGACTGGTACATTTGATGATCATTTGTATCAATCTCCGCAATCATGCATAATCATAAAAAGTATAAAAACATATAAATAAAAAAGTGAGTAAAACAACTTTGCAAGTTTCTTAAACAAAATTTTCCACGTTATAGTTTCAATGATTTCCGTTTAAAATCGAGTAAATCCTAAAAACAAACAAGTCTGACCACGCCTGGAACCCATGTCCTTGGAATCGGCACTCAAGCCCTTCTCCTATTTCTCCTACCTTCATAAAAGTAGGTATACTATATACAAGCTTTTTTGCGAGCATCATCGTTCATTGGCCGAGAGTGTTTATCGTGTTAAAAAAATCAAAACGAATGTAATACCGCCGGGGGAGGTCTCTGATCCTACTCTTTGTCTACTGGACTATATAAAGATGAGAAAATCATACTTTAGCATTACTCGTTCTTGAATCAATAGAACAAAGTTTACAAACCCTCAAGATGTTCAAGCTGGTAAGTTTAAATAAATTGTTTATACTTTTTAACTTTATGCTCATTCAATAATATACTTATTTTATTAGGTTCTATGTATTTATTCGTCATCTAATATGAAAAACGTTGTTTCAGTTTTTATTTGCCGCCATCCTTGCTTTCGCTTCTGCAGCACCTGGGTACCTAAGCGCAATACCAGCATACACTGCATACTCTGCACCGATACCATATTCTGCACCTTTGACCTACAGCGCCTACAGTGCACCCAGTTACGCTTACTCTTCACACTACGCACTTCCGTATGCATACGCCGCAAAACCAATTGCATACGCAAGTATTTAATTGATCAATAAAATGACTCCTGTATTGACAACTGATAGCACATAATATAAGACTCAACAATTTTATTTTAAACAAATATTTTTTTCGAAATTTTATTCATTACAAAAATTATTTTCACTGTAAATGAATGTGAATATTGAAAATGTTTTTCTATGTTGGCTATTAATTACTTTTTAAAATTTATTGATGTAATAAAAAATTAAATTTATTGCATAAAAATTGTTTTTTCTTTGATTAAATTACACCCTTTTTATTTGATTCTTGTCGATTGATAGATTTTTTGAATAATTTTTCAGTTGATTCAAAATTATGCTTGCAGGAAAACTCGATTTTTGAAAACTTTTAGGTGAAATTATGGATCTTGGTTTCGTTGTTAACTCGAATGTTCGTAAGAAAATCTCAACAATTATACGAGTAGTCGTTATTATATCACACTCTTGATAAGAAATATTAGTTTAATTTAAGAGAACCAATTTTGAACCCTGCTAAGAAAAAAATAATACTTTTATTAAGAAAATTTTTTTGTCTAAAAAATTAGATAAATTTATTAAAATAGTTTTTATTTAATTCAAATAAAGCTACTCGATATGTTTTCTTATAACAGTCGAGGCAAATTTTGATATTCTTTCGTCAAGAAATTGATAAACTAAATAATTCATATCGATTAAATTCTTAAGCTAAAAAATTTTTGTCTGGATGATGTTTTTTTTTATTCAAAGAAAATCCTGGAAATGTATCATTTTTAGTAGGGTTATTAGCTTCATACATTGGACTCAGGTTTTTATTAAAATTTATAAATTTTATAAGACCCTTATAAAATTTTGTTTTTCTAGATACAGGAAATTAACACAGTCATTTACAATCTTATGGATAGGTGTATGGACAACAAAGAGATACTGCTAGAGGTATTGTATTCTAAAAAAAAAAAAAAAAAATTCTATTGAATTTTACTCTAGTTCTAAAGTACCCGTGAAAAAATTAGGAAAACGAGCAACTTCCCGCCAATTTCATACCGACGCTTGAAATTGCACTTGTTATGACAATTAAACTGCATTGAATTAAAAATCAATACCATGTTATCACAATCGAACAATTTTTGAAAATTTTATAAATTCTCATTTATTTATCCTAATATCATATCATAAAATTTGATTACTTCTATGGCATCATATCAATTGATATTTTAGATTAAAGTAAAAAATTAATAGACCTATATAATTAAACAATTAAATATCGAAAAACTGTACTGAAGTTTATCATAAAAAATACCACTCATTTTTGTATTTATGATTATTTTTAGTTATTAAAAAAAGACATCTGAACATCTTTAACACACAAATAGTCTATGACGCACAGAGAAACCTGTCATATGTCATTGGTAAATACATTGAAGAGAAGAAATAACAGAAGATATATCAAAACAGAAAACAGATAAATTCTGACGTCTAATGTGGTGACGACATTATTTTGTAAGTGGTGACAATGATGTTTCCAATAAGTAATTCACAATGAAGCCTATATTTAAATTAATCGAATACTCTTTAGAAAAGTAACTGTATTATAGGACGTTTATTTTCAACCACCCACTTAATAATCATATGATGTAATATTACATACCTCAATTCGAGGACTATAATATGAATATAAAAAATTCTCAAAAACAAAAATTTTACAAAAAATAATCTCTTATCACATCATAAATTGTTGCATAGTAATTAAAGAAAAAACGAGTAACTTTAAAAAAAAGTACTTTAAAAATTTTGTCAAGAATTAACATAAAAAAATAATAGTTTATTATAATTTATGAGTGAATTTTTAATCGTTTGCGTTTTGTATTCAATGTAAATCCAAAATAATGTTAAAGCATAAAATAATAATGTAATTAGCAACCGTTTAATTATCACATAAAGGTCAAGGACATTCAACACGATCATTACCAAATAAAGACGTCATTATTGTTGATAATGAGATGAAATATAATATACTAAATAATCAAATTGTCCCTTTTCTGTTTTCAAAGAATTCAATTGGTTAAGTTATCCACTTTATCTATTGAAACTTTTCAAATATTCAAAACGTTCACAATACATTTTGACGTTTTCGGGTGTAATTAATTTAAACTAGAATATGTTTAGAACGTCACAACCTATTGGGATCAGATTTATGGGATTTTTAACTGATCAATTTGCAAAAATGGATCACAAAATTTCACAATTGTTATACAAAAATATCCACTGATTTTTATAATATTCTACATTTAACGCAATTTTCAAACGCAGATTGTCGTGAGTTTTATCAAATTGATAGATGAGAAATTTTAAAATCTGTTTTGAGTAACATATGGAACATTCCATGCGAAATGAGAAAATGACTAAAATTTTAAAATTTCTCTAATTAATTCTAATTTAGTCCTAATTGATTATTAAAAGTCTATATTTTACTAATTTCTAAACAAAATTTTTTTTAATCATGCAATAAGAAAATCGATTTTTCTCTCCTAGAATCTTTTTAGACGTGCTAACTTGTATCCGCGCCAAATGTTGTTTAAGTTGGCGATACTTATTTTTAATCATCTAATCAATATTTATTATTATAGTCTTAAAAACTAATTTATTTTATGTTCGCTGTTAATTAACACCTAAGTTTATTAAGATCGTGTTGTCAGCAGGCTAAATCCTTTATTTGTGTTTTTTAATTAGTTTCTTTTTATTTATTCTAAATAATTTATAGTTAAATATATAAACTATAATGTTTCTAAGGTTGAAATAATATGAACAATTATTAATAAACAATTTCGTTTACATATTTTGTACTTGCCCCACCAGTCACACACGCAGAAAAAAATTTTGGTAAGATAATCTAAGATATGCTGTGGTAACAAATGAATTTGTTAACATAAGGATAATAAATCATATATTAAAATAACAAAATTTAAGATATAACAAGTTATTGATATGTTATGATAACAAAACAGTTTTGTTAGTATGGCAAAATCTTTTAGTTGATTCGACAAAATCCTATAGTTGGTATAACAAATTTTTTTGTTGAAACAGCAAAATTGTTCTATTAAAGTAATAAAGAACATTTGTTAGAGTAACAAAGAAAATTTGTTGTAGTAATGAAGAGAATGTGTAAGAATAACAATGAGAATTTGTTGAAATAACCCATTGAGTATCATTATACACAATCATTTTGGTGATAAGCTTTTGAGGACTTGGAAAATATTTTGGCAACAAATTAGTTTTGTTATTGTAATAAAATCACTTTGTTACAGCAACAAAGTCATTTTGTGACAGCAACAAAATGATTTTATTAGTGAAACAAATTGATTTTGTGATTGAACAAACTGGTTTGTTAGTACAACTTGAAACATTTTGTTTATGCAACTAATATGGATTTGTTGCTATAACTATACTCATTTGTTACCACAACATATTTTTCATTTATCCCGTCTTTTGTTATTTCAACAAAATCATTTTTATGCGTGCAAATGCCTGTCCCACCAGCCACAATAAAAAAAATTTTTTTAATTATTTCTACGTAGGTAATCAGTCTAATTCTTAATAATATTGAATGTTGGTAGGATAAATTTTGTATTGAGAGGGAAGTATTTCTTAAAAGTTTAGTTGTCGAATTGAAATTCGACTTTAAGTATACCGCGGTGAGAGAAGGATTTTTCGATGTCTCACCAGTCACACTCAGCCAAATGATAATTACAAGAAACTTAAAAAGTAATCGAGGTTTTTGACAAAGGGATGCTGTTAATTAGTTATTCTTTTATATTATAAGATACATTTTACTATAATATAAGTTTCAGTCACTTAATTATAGCTTATAATTGATGGAATTCCAGAGTCAAATATCCCACCAGTCACTATGGAATGCCCCATATTTTAATAATTTTTAACTTTCTGATATAAAAATCAATAATTTTCATAAATTTAGAAGTGATTGATCAGTTAATTAAGAGTGATAATCACTGTGATGGCCGGAAAAATGAGTGATTTTCGGAATCTGACCGGAACAATAAAGAAATATCAGAATTGTTATTTATTTATTCCATTAAGTGTACATCCAACAATATTGACATACATTTTTATTAAAAAATATAAAACAATTTTAAAGATATTAAAACAATTTTTTTTTTCTTAATCAATTAATATTTAGAGTCGGTTTTAACTGCTGTGGTCATATCGCCGACTTTAACTGTTGAGAGTGGTACGTTGGGGTCTTTTTGGGTCGTGAAAATCTTAATCTACGCGGCAAGGGTCAAATATCAATCAAGATGGTTTCTAAGACCAGCTTGGGATTCGAACCCACGCCTGGCCGGTGAGCCAGTCCGAATGCTCTATGGGCCATGCACCTTAGACTACTCAGCTAACCTCACCGGTTATATTAAAATAAAATTTAAAATAGTTTCAAATTTTTTCAGTTGTTCATAAAATATGCAACAAAAGCTCTGATTTCTCATAAAGTTCACTATTAAAAAGGTAAAAAATGTTTGATAATAAATACTTTTTTTTGTTCGCTGCAGCTCTTCAAAATTTTAGGTGGTTCATTACCTCATCAAAATCTACCAATATACCAAGTTTTATTAAATTCTGAACAATAACTCTCTAACTAACTGCCCTATCTTAATAAACTCCAAATAATTGATATGAGACTAATTGTGTGATTGTTTTATATACAGAAAATATATATAGAAAATTTCCTAAAATAGATTATTTAAAAGTATTTAATCCTGAATAATGTTTTTGAAATAAACATAAAAATAAATACAAGAAGCGAAAGGTATTATTCTGCCTTCCCCGTATAACTGACCCTGAGCAATACCGATGCGAAGAGATCAAATTCGAATGTATCATATTTGACGATTCCATCTGTGAAAGACACAGCAATAACCCTTTAGAGTGCATGTTCAACGGAAATCAATTGCAAGTAAACTCGAGTGGTAAATCAATGACCGCTAGATATGAATATAACTCTGCCAATTTTTTCTTTTGCCCCCCATAATTTATCATCTCTGGGGCCACTTAGTTTCTCAGCTCAGAATAACAAGCTGTATAGTTATTCATAAATTACAATTCTTTTCTCTTAAATTGCTTGTTTCATATTGTGTACATGTACATATTTGAAATCATTTAGGGATCAAAATAATGTTGAGATAATCTTACCTGTTCGTGTATTACATAGTTGTTTTTCTGAAAATTAATGTGTATGATAAATTGGAAATTTAAATGCTGAAATTAATTGAGAAGTTGATAGATTGAGAGAAAAAAATAAGCAATGTTTGAATAAGAAATTAATCTGCTGAAAATTTACACAAGTTTTATTTATAAGCTGAAAAAATTTTAATTTTTCTCACAGTAACTTTCTTATCGAAAAAAAGTTTCCTAGATTTGGAAAAAAAAATTTTGGAGGAAAATTCGCTAGTTTTTTGTCTAAAATTATTTTTTTCCAAATTAACAAAAAACTTTTTTTCAACAAGAAAGTTACTGTGAGAAAAATTTTTATTTCTTCAGCTTAGCAATAGAATTGTTGAAAATTTTAAAGAAATCAATTTCTTTTTACAATGCCCATTTTTTTCAAAGAAGTGTCTATTCACGCTTAAAAAAGTCCTGATAAATCTACGCCGTGTGAATGTAAGGGCCTATTCACTTTCAAATTTTTTTCTTTTTTCTTACTTCTTAATTAAATATGAAAAATCAATAATATTTAAAATTTACAATCAGTTTAATGTTTACTACTTTTAAAATAATGGGTATCAATAATCGGTACACGAAATTTCAGTTGCATTTATTATTGACAGGTAAGTTTAAACAGCACCTTCACCTCACTTTTTAGACAAAAATACGTTAGCAAGCTTCACGCGATAACTGTAGATATATAAGCTGTTATTTTCTTAAGTAATTCATAACTATTACTAGGACGAATTCAAACTTTTTATTACTGTTTTAATTTCATAAATTTATTTAAAAAATCTTAAAAATAATTTGTATGATATATAACTAATCAATGAATATTAATTGAATGTCGACTTTATTTGATATACATGTCAATAATAGGATCAGTTGATTTTGTCAGCCTGTCAATAATTGGGTATCTCCAGATGGGTGATTGACTTTTACCAATTGAAATTAATTACTCAATTTCAGAAATACCTATCAGAGTTCATGAATTTAATTAGTAAATGGAATAATAAATACAGTGTTGAAAAAAAAAATTCAACCATCTTAATTCTTAAAATAGATAAAAAGTTTAAAAAATCCAAAAGTGCACGTCTCATAATGCTCAATCATTTTTTAAGCAAAAAATAAATTGTGTAATTGATTTTTAAAAGGAAAAAAAAAATTAAATCATTTCTTATAATGTTTCTATTTTTTTTTAATTATTGGCACCAATTTTTTTTGTTTGTCATATGCCCGCGCAGTCTAAAAAATCTAGCTTGATTAAGTGGCACCATAGTTTTCACGTGAGAGAAATAAGAAAAGTTATTTTGTTTTTGTATATGTGTATCATAGTAAATTTTAAAAAATTCATTAAAAAAAGAAAACTACGTAAACTAGGCTACTGATATGAAGTACGGCACCAGTGTATCGAATTCTGGAACTAATGAAAAAAGTCCGGTCTCGATAAATGCTTTTGTTCGAGAGTGATCGTTGCACAGAAAAAAAGGTTCACTTGAGCAAAGAAAATATTTTTCTTCCTAATTATTTTCTTGAGCGAAAAAAAATTTTTTTTTTGACACAAGAAATTTCACTTATTCCAAAAAATTAATTCTCTTGCTATAACAAATACATATCTTGATCTAAGAAAATTTATTTAAGTCAAGAAAATCTTCTTGTTTTGAAAAAATTCAGCCTCTTGCTCCAAAAAATTTTTTTATTGATAGAAGTAAATTTTCTTGTCTTGAGAAAATTTTTCTCTTGCTCCAAAAAATTAAATATCTTGATAGTAAATTTTCATTAATATTTTTATTGACTAACATGTCAAATGGGAAGATCAAATAATATTGAATCATTTTTTTTCATTCAATATGTATAATTGCACGCTAAAATAATATAAAATGGGCATCAAATATTCAAAAGAAAAATTTTCTCAAGGTGACAAAATTTTTTTCTCAGCTGAAGTAAGTAGCGCTGCTTCCCTAAACTATCTAAAAATCTTGATCAAATGTAAAAATTTATTGTATCAAGTATTTATGATAATTTGAATTAAGAATAAATTACTTCCACCAAGAATAAAATGTGAAGAAAAATGTTTACTTCAGCCAACACAACTTTAGTCTTCTTGCAGGCACCCGAAAATTTTCTTGAGCCAAGAATTTTTGTTTTCATGTCAAGAAATTTTTCTTTCTGTGTGGTACATATTACAAGAACAGCGAGTGACATCAGGACGTCCACGTAAAATTTTTTTCGAAACGTTTTTTTTTTTTCAAAGTAGCAACATAAAATGATTTTTAAAAAGTATGGAATGGTTTAATTCAAGGGTCTTCTCGATGTAAGTCTACTCATATTATTGTATAAGTGCAATATGGTTGTAATAGAGGAATTTAAAGATCACAAAATTGCTTGACCTTGACGAATCGGAAATAAAGCAATACCTCACGCGCTACGCGCTATGAGCAGTGCAAAAAATTGAAGTCCTAGTGATGTCTCTTCTAGTGCCAATAATTTTTGCATTTACCTAAATTTTTATTTTATAATTAACCTTTTTTTATTCTTTGCATACCAACTAATGGTTTGCTACACATACCTACTGCTTGTATGCAACTCATTAATAAGAATGTGATTGCATAGTTCTTATATACATTACTAGATTATTAATTAGTATAAATTAAAGTGATACAAGGTATAAATTGTATAATAATAATAATCAAAACAACCATGAAATTAATTATGTTATTAATTGAAAGAATTTTATATTTAATTTTATTTTGTCAGTCGTAAGTATTTTATTATATACATTTATTTTTAAAATGGGTATTGTTGTGTTCGTAGATTGCATGATCGCTACTTCTGAGCCGACGTACTTGAATTGAATACATGATTAAAAAGTTCAATTGCAACGGAATAGTAATTACCTTTCTTCACGTACAATTTCCCAAATGATTTCTTTCGTGCAATGTCTCAATCGTATCATTTTCGGTGTAAATAATAATTGAAGACATGTAATGTGTGTAACCTATCAACAGTGCAGGAAGTTTAATAATTAATTTTTTTCACGCATTATTATAAAAAAAGTATACGAAAAAAGTATATAAATGTCTTATTTATGAAACCTCCAATTTCATGGGCGTTTACTCAATTATTTTTGAATTTATTTTTAAGTATTGCATCTACTTATGTATGTTTATCGTGATAATTACCCCGGATACTGGTTGTCTGAAATTGCGTATGCACATTTATCTTAATCTTTTATGGAGTTAACCAGAAATGTCGGAAACGAGTGTTGAAAACTTTAAAAGATCTTTTTTCAGTAATACGATCAATCATTAAGATACTTTTACATCCTTTGCTTTGAATACCGTCCTTGATACCGATTATTTATCTGATTTGCTCCATTTTTTTATTAGTTCTTTTAATGAAACGAAAATACCCATGCATTTATTGCTGATGATGAAAGTTAATTTCTTCAACTTATTATAATAAGGTTGAATACTATAATAAAGGAAAAGAATACAGAACATTGCACTACTTTGGTTATATTTATATGGATAATTTTTTTTTATGCATACTTCGCAATGTATGACGTAATTAAGTATTTAAATGAGAGGATACATTATTTTTTTTTAACATTAAGATATCACAAGTTTTTTTTCCGTTAATCATTTAAATTACAGTTAAATAACGAGCAATTTTTAACTTGTCAATTTTAGAAAAAAAAAAAGTAATTGACAATGATTAATTTAATTTTTTTAATCTGTTACAAAAAATTTTAAAAACCCTTGACCTTGTAGGCAATTCATGAGAGTTCTCATTTGAATATTTTTCAAGAAGTTGTTAACTATTTTTATCAGGATTTTTTTTTCGAAAATTTTTTTTTTAATTGATTTTAAAAATTTCAAAAACCTTAAAATTGCTGAACTTTCATAATTTCTGTAGCAGAAGTGCTGCTTTATTAGGGCATCTTAATACCGATTTTGGCTATTCCAAATTTCGATTAATGTGTAGAGAATTCAAATGTTACACTAATATTTTCATAGAATTCTTAAACTTTGATATTCATACGAAACAAATTTATGAAGTTTTACACTTTTAGAACTATTTAAATATCAAGTGGCTAAAAATGATACATGGCCCCAATCGGTACTTGTACGCAATCATTCAAGCTGTTTTCCAGTATTTTTAACTTTGGTAGAAATTTGGATGCTAAAACTAAAAAATCGTATCAAAAAATTAAATATACACTTCTTGAATAAAAAGAAAAGACTTCTAAAATTAAATGTGTTAAACTTTGAAATAGAAAAATCTCTTTGATTATTTGCTCGAAACAAAAACAGAATAAATTTTTAATTACATAATTAAAAAAAATTTTTTTCTAAATAAAAAAAATGCTGTTGTATATAGTCTACAATGATGTTCGTTTAAAAACGGATTTATACTTTCGTTGTTTTTGTATCTTCGCAAACATAAGACACTATAGCACCACTTTACGATACAAGCAAAATCGTACGATTGCTTGTTCTACAAAATTAGTCTATTTATTTTATAATTGTGGTATTGTTATTCATAGTTCATGTGTGTAGTTATTTCATTTTATTATAAACTAGCAGTCCGCCCCGGCTTCGCAAGGGTATTTAACAAAAATCTCAAAATTAATTATAATATATGATATAGCCTGTCACCCGGAGTTATTATATAGCTTCCTAACAGTAAAAGAATTTTTCAAATCTGTTTAGTAGTTTCGGAACCTATTCAATGCAAACAAACAAACAATCAAAACTTTTCTCTTTAGATAATAATACACAGAAAAAAAAATTTACTTAAATCAAGTAAATAATTTTGAAGAATTTCATCTTCTTGATTTGGGTAGAAAAATTCTTAAACCAAGAAATATTTTATTGGTTTAAATAAATTTTACTTGATTCAAGAATTTTTCGTCTTGATCCACGATACTGAAACTCTTCAAAATTATTTTCTTGGTTTAAGAATTTTTCTCTTGATTCACATTAATTTTTTTTTCTATATAGTATAGATTATAATAATACCAAAATATCAATTTAAATCGAATTGAATCAATTTAAAGAATTATGAATCATAACATATGTTCTCCTTGTTGCAATAAAATTATGTGCTTCAAAAATAATACTTTAAATGAAAAAATTTTGACTGCACATTTAATTTCATAATTTTAAAGAAATTATTCCGATCCTGACATTGAATTAAATTGACGTACTGTAATCCGAGGACCGAGGATCATGAAGTAAGTCAATGCTAAATTTTTATTTTAGCACAACGTTTCAGAGTTTATTACTCCTTCTTCAGGCGTCGGTGGAAAACATACAAAATAAAAATTTAGTATTGACTTATTTTATGATCCTTGGTCCTCGGATTGCAGTACATCAATTTAATTTAATCTCATCATAATAAAGTGATACAAAAAAAAACATCTTTAGTTTTCATAAGAATCGATACGACAAAACAACATGATATGTATAATATTGATTTCCCGAAAAATAATGAATTGACAATTATACTAATAGTGATAGAATTAAACAGACGAGGAATTATTATAAATAGTTGCGTTACTGAAGTGCATTAGTTACGTTTGATATTTATTGGTAATCTCCTCTCACCAGCATGCTCAACTGTTTCGATAATCACTCATCCTATACTTGCATTAAATTATAAATATACGTGACAGATTAAAATCATCTATTTCGAATCATAAACGTGACAAAAAACTGATGTATTTATCACATAAGAATAACATGTCTATAATCAGGACTTAAATTTTGTCATAATTTAGTTATAACATATTACGTGAAAACAATGCATAAACTGCATTCTCCTTTCGGTTACGTATAACATCATATCTATTTTATGCACCCTTCAAAATTTATTTATAATTATAAGCTTCATTACAATTTCTTCATAACACAAATTAAAGTATTATTAATGATATTTATTTATAAAATTATATTTCAAATGATTATGTAGCTTGTTTAATTAATAGTTTGTTCTTCCAAATTAATATTTTTTAAAATGATTAAATGCTTATACCATTTTCATTTCATGACAATTAAAAAACAAATTCGGGAAAGCCATGCCCTAAGTCAACGTTTCAATCAATATTCATTAAATTTTTTACAAGTCCCAGGCTTTCGCAGTTGTTTAAATGAGCATTTACATGTTTAATCTCAAATTTGAATAAATAAAAAACGCGAACTTCCTGGCCCTAGAAAAAAATGCTATCTGGCAGCCAGAATGGAATGTAGGTTTCTTTAAGTTATAAAAACAAAAAAAATATGTGTAAGACTCGATTTATATATTTTATATACCACTCATATTTATTTATACAACTACAATTATTAATAACCTGACAATGATTACGGAATGAGACAGCTAATGAAACCCAATATAATTAAAGGATGACAACGATTGAGTGACGTTGTACCAGGATTCATCGCGTGAGCTACTCGTGACGGGTGGCGTCGGAATGCCCCTAACAATCACTCTCGTAGTCCTTTCAACTCTCGTCGAGTGGGGGCGAGTCTTGTCATAGGTTGGGGGTAAGACCTTACGTCACAGATATCGGACTTCACGTCGTGCACGTCGGGCACGTCGGGCCTCACGAAACTCGACACAGCCTTCAGCCTCGATAATAAGAATAGCGTTGCTTACATATGGCTACCATTTCTAAACTAATCTATCGATTTCGCTCATCTTTGAACTCATTCAAGGTCTTTAGACAAAAAATACGTGTGCCAAGTTTCATAAAGCTCACTTTAAAATTACAGAAGTAATTGTGATGACAAAGCTGGTCCTATCCCATTTATATATGTATGCATACCTGCATACATAACCTTTGGGTTAAGGTTATTTTTCAATTTTCTATTCGATGATATAAGACATAATTAAAAGAAATTTTTAGAAAGTTTCGCCATGAGGACAAATGCAATAGTATAGATTCTAGAAATATACCTAATGGATTTTATAGCTCATTTATTGAGTGAAATAGAAAAAAAACGAAATTTATTTTTCTGAATTATTTACATCATTTTTATTTCAAACGATTCGCGGTACACTGAGAGAAAAAATTACTATTGAGAGCACTCCTATGAAAAGAATTTAAATTGTTAGAAATTTTCAAAATTTTTCTTTACTAGCTGAAGAAATCACATTTTTATTGTAGTATTTTTTTTTGAAGTTGTTTTTCATTCAGAGAGATTTTCGATTAAAAAAAAATATTTTTCTTGTAGTATATTTAATTCATCATACTAGTATAATCGATTAAATGTATTAAAACTAAAATAATTTTTTATCGTCAAAAACTTGAAGTCTTGAATGAAACACTTGTTGATTTTGTTTAAAATTGTTTTCTGTATGAAAAAAACTTGATTTTATAAAAAAATACTACAAGAACAATGTGATTTCTTAAGCTGAAAAAAAAACTATTGAAAATTTCCAACTATTTAATTTCTTGTAATAAGAATGCTTTTTTCTCTCAATAGTAATTTTTTCTCTCAGTGTACCGCGAATCGTTTGAAATAAAAATGATGTAAATAATTCAGAAAAATAAATTTCGTTTTTTTTCTATTTCACTCAATAAATGAGCTATAAAATCCATTAGGTATATTTCTAGAATCTATACTATTGCATTTGTCCTCATGGCGAAACTTTCTAAAAATTTCTTTTAATTATGTCTTATATCATCGAATAGAAAATTGAAAAATAACCTTAACCCAAAGGTTATGTATGCAGGTATGCATACATATATAAATGGGATAGGACCAGCTTTGTCATCACAATTACGTCTGTAATTTTAAAGTGATCTTTATGAAACTTGGCACACTTATTTTTTGTCTAAAGACCTTGAATGAGTTCAAAGATGAGCGAAATCGATAGATTAGTTTAGAAATGGTAGCCATATGTAAGCAACGCTATTCTTATTATCGAGGCTGAAGGCTGTGTCGAGTTTCGTGAGGCCCGACGTGCCCGACGTGCACGACGTGAAGTCCGATATCTGTGACGTAAGGTCTTACCCCCAACCTATGACAAGACTCGCCCCCACTCGACGAGAGTTGAAAGGACTACGAGAGTGATTGTTAGGGGCATTCCGACGCCACCCGTATCTTGAGCTTAAGAGGAAAGCGTTTTTTCGAAACAATTATAAAACATAAATTCGACGGCTTAAATATTTAAAAATAGAAACAGTATCAAGTTGAATTTCGAAAGAAAAATTCAATTAACTTCCTGAATAAAAGAACGAAAACAAATTTGTCGAGGGTGAAAACCCGTCTCACAGCTCACAGGGTGAATGATCTAACCAGAAGAGGTGTAGATGTCGAAATAATGAAGTAAAAGTGACTGAACGAAGAGACGGAAGAGTTTAAATTAAATTTGAATTAAGCCTTAAGTTCGGTGGCCATGACAAGAATTGTAGCAACAACATTCTACACAAAGAATTATCTGTTGAATATGTTTATATACATCTAAATACATTAAAAAGATAATAACTTTTACTTATGAATTCTCAATAAATTTTTTAGTCGATAAAATTTTGAGTTATTTATAAAAAATATTTTTCATTAATCATTGTAATATACATACTTTATTTTTTCATATCATAACATTCCGACTGACAAAGACGAATGCTGAAGAACTAAGTTATATACTTACTTGAACGAACAAAAAGGAAAGAATAAGTGACAACTGTAGAAATAAATGTTAAGTTTTTTTATGAAAAAGTTCAGAAAGGTCAAACACCTTCTGTAAGGAAGTCTCTCGGCGCTCTTTTTTTTTTCTTTTATTTCTTGGTTCTATAGAGGATAGTTGAATGTACAATCGAGTGATCTTTTTACGTCATTAACTCTGTGAAGCTCGTGTATATAACACGATTGCATAATATAGCAGAAAAGTGTCAACCTTGATGTGAATTACGACTAACCATAAATAACAACTATTGATTAAATTGTAGGAAATTTGAAAAATGCCCATCTATTCATAAACGCATTGAACAATCTGCATATATGTATTCTCTCCTTGATTAGATAATCTCATTAATTAAAGCTAATCTACTATTACAGCCAGATTTAATCCTTCGAATACAAATTCAATTGATTACTGATGCTCATCATAAGTCAAGAGTATTCATATCAATTGTCCAGTGATTATAGATGTTCAACAGTGGGCAAACGCTGTAATACTAATAATAGATAATCCCGAGTTGAAAAAATTAACTTAAATGAACTTAACCGCTATACTAAAACAATTGATGTAAGCTCATATAAGTTCATTTTTTCGACTCGGGATCTTAACAATTAACGTAAACTACTAATGAGATGATAATAAATTTTTTTCTGCAGACTTATGCAACATAATATTTTAGAATATTACTGACTAATTCCAGCTTTAAATTTTAATATTATAATTCATTATTTGTGATTGCTTTAAATAAGTATTGAACAAATTTTTCTTTCACATTTGAACGGCTTTTGAATGAAAATATGTTTTAAACATAAAAATACAAAACTTAAGTTAATTTTGTAATAGATAATACAATAAATAAAAATATTAGATAACAATTAATTATAATTTTTCCAATTTTAAAATTAATAACTCCCGAATAAACTGGTTAAGACGCGCGTCATGGCATTTATAAGGGTTATTGACACTTGAATTAGACTGTATTTTTAGTAAATCGTGCAAACTGTTTCCAAGATATTTAAAAAATTAAAATGAATTTAAAAATTTTTAAGATAACATCCAAAAAAATTTTGTAGAATAATTCTTATACATTTTTGAATTCTGAGAGCTTTCGAAAATCAACATTCATGCATGGAACTTGATCATAATTTTAACAAATTTACGTCGAAAAAAAATTTTTAAGTAATAAAACGTGGAAAAACAAATTATTATAAGCCATTGGAAGTGAATAATTAAAGAAGGGTACACAAAAAATTAAAGTTTTAAATTTTTATTTGTTAGAATTAATATTTAGATTTATTTTAAAGAAAAGTTCCCGTGCAGAAAAAATTCTGATTCAAAATGAATTTAAGATTAATATTCATTATTTGACACAAATATAAATTAGTTTTGAGATCAATCCAAATTTGAAATTAATTTGTAAATAGAAATTAATTTCAAATTTGGATTGATCTCAAAATTCAAGGCTCATTTGAAAATGGTATCCTATTTTCTTATTATTATTTTGAATAAATTTCAGATTTCAAACCTTATAACTTCTATGAAATAATATATAACAATACTAATAAATAAAAAAAGACTTCCAGTTTTTATAAATGATAAATATACGTACAAATCGACATGTAACTTTAAATATGGCAAGCTATTATTGGATAAATATAATTATGTTTTTAATGAATCAATATTCCATTAAATATATCAAACTCTAATTGGACAAATTATAAACACTATAAAAAATAAAATTTGGGAAGAAACGAAGCGACAAGAATGTCGTTTTTGTTTTCACGCATATACTAAGAAAAAAAAATTAACTTGATTCAAGAGAAAAAACCTTGAACCAAGAAAATTATTTTATAGAGTTTAATTGTCTTGAAATAAGCAGAAAAATTTTTTAAATAAGTAATATTTATTCAACCTAAAAAAAATTTCTTAATTTAAAAATTTTTGTGCCCTAATTAAAACAATTAAATTCTCTAAAATGATATTCTTGGATCAAGATTTTTCTCATGCATCAAATAAATTTTTTTATTAATGTAGACTATCAGTAATAATCTCGTTTCTTATCATCCGTAAAAACACTTAAATGTCTTTATTTAAGACGTTTGTTATAAATAAAACGTTATATTTACATCACCGAGATGATATTCATAGCTTCTCAGTATTTCTCTACACGGAGAGAATTTTATGGTAAATACTACTATCCAAGTATTGTAAAAACAGGCTTCCTAATATGAATAGTTGCAAAAACTATTCAAATTGTTAACTGTTAACCACATAGATAGTTACATTTTCCATCTGAATAATAATTATGATAATCTGGCTGGTAACTTGAAGATCGTGAACTTAATCATAGTATATATTAACCGCTAAAATCATGTTGATATAAATTCTACAATCATGATGGTAACTATTACTATCGTAGCTAGTAATATGATACACTTTTTTTTTTTAAATAAACAAAAATTTTGCTTTATTAAATAATGACTTTTGTTAAATTGCACTGTACTTTCTTAAATATTGATATTTTTAAAGATATATAAGCTCATCCCGATGTTACACTCATCGAGACCTTTCATTTGAGTACCCACGTCAATTTTGATATATTTTTCATATATACATATTTATAATATATATAAATATATGAAAAAATGATGTGGGTACTTAAATGAAAGGTCTTGATGAGTGTAACATCGGGATGAGCTTATATCTTTAAAAATGTCAATAGTTCACGGGATACGAGGTCATTTCTTAATTATGTGTCTAAAGATAGAACATTTTCGAATGCAGCCTAAATACTTATCATGATAAATTGACTACCGATGAGAATGATATGAAACCTTGAAAAGGCGCAAATTCAAGTCAAGACAAAACCGATTTTATCATATGACTATCCTGGAAAAAAAATTTTTGTCATTCTCTTAATAATATAGATATACTTTTTTCAATACTCACTCTTATGTCAAACGTTAGAATATTATTATATTTGGACTGTAAATTCGAAAAATTTTTATTTTTCATACTTTCTGTGTAGTTTTTATATGATTGCAATCATGATGATTTTAACTATCTCCGATAATAAAAGTTACCATCTAGATAATAAACCGTATAATCATAATTGTGGGAATTATTATTTAATGATTGTGCTAATTATAATCGCCAGATAGTTATATTTATCATTTTAATTTTGGAAAAGTTAGTAACTATACTGGATAATAGGAGCTTCAAAATAGGGATGGTTACGGTTGACATAAAATTCTCTCCTTGTAATATAGTACTTCTGTTTGGCACGTGAGACCGTGGGTTGAATCTATATGTAACAACGAACAACGTGATCCGTCTGGATTTGCTCTCAGCAAAATATCCTGAAGACTTTGAAGAGCGTTGTGATCAGCCTTCAATAATATACCATGTTGTATAATTACAGTTAATCTACAACGGCTTTGAACGATTGAAGTGCAAAAATGATGGTATTATTTGGTTATTAAATATTTTATAAAATCTTAATTTCTTTGCTGTATCCAACACGTGTCTTAAGTCTGGCTTATGATACAAACTTTTAGAAAAAGATAAAATGCTCTTAAGTTTAAATAACCCGATTAAATCAGTTGATCCTACAGGTTATCCTTAAAACTTCCCGTTACTTTGAGCACAAATTAACGAAAACGGTACCTTTAAAAATTTTTAAATGCAATTTCTTTTAAAGACGCTGATAAAGAAATTCACTTGAATCAAGTAAAATTTCTCAGTTTAAGAATTTTTGAACTCAAATTTTGGTTCAAGTTAATTTTTTTTTTCTACGTGCGTGCTAGTTCCATTTTCTTGCTGTTCACGGCTTTCGGCGCAGCTTTTTAAGCATAAAAAAATGTATTCAGGATAAAAAATTGATCAGTTGAAAAATCTCAAGCATCTGAATAAAACGTAATAATAGATTTAATTTTTTTATTTACTTTAAAACCGCTCGGTCGATCGACTTTAAAATCTAGTCAGATCTAAATACAAACAAACCCTTTCAAACTCGCAAAAAACCAATTTCTAAACATATTTATGAACATAAAAATAAATTTTAACATTGCAATTTAGTTGCAAAAATTTTTTTGATTAAAAAAAGCGTATTTAAAATCAATTAAATAAATATTCTTGTTAGTTAAAAAATTTTAACATCATTTTTATTGCAACAGTAAACAAATTTATCTTACACATTAAAAAATTTTCCGTCATTGTTTAAAGTGTTTAAATTTGTGTGTTGAATATTACACTCTAGCTTGTAAAATTTAATATTCTTGTGTGTTAAACTATTAAATCAACACATGATAATGTTAAATTCTACACACTAGAATGTAATATTCAACACACAAATTTTAACACTCTACAAAATGACGAAAAATTTTTTACTGTGTATTTTCAATATTCTACCTTACTTCTCAATTCTTTAAAAATTTTTTAATACCCGCAAGTAACCACGTAATCATTTTAATAAAAAAATCTGTGAAATTTGCTTTAAAGTGCAATACATATAAATTTAATAATAACTTATTAAATCCCTAATATGAATAAAACTATGAATTGAACCTTGCATATTCATTAAAACAAAACAAACAATTAAAAAAAAAAAAGTATTTCTTATTCTCTAAATCAGAAAAAGTAAAAATTACTATAAAACAGTAAATATTCACTATTTGACAGCTGTAACTTACAGTCTGTGTAGGTATGTACCACTTGGTATATTTATCACTGTAAAGTAATGAATGGGACTGTTTCAGTTTTAGAGTAAAAAATCTAAATTGTCAAATTTGTTGGATAATAAACCGAATCCATCTAAAAATAAATCTAAATTCATTAATAACTTGTTAGATAATTAAAATATATCGAATGGTCATCTAACAACTATTTATATAAAGGATTAAAATGCAATGCAAGCTCAAAAATTTTCACGTGGTAAAAGAGGCGCAGGCGTATGGACCCCCTGTGCGCCGCAGGATGATAATATATAAGGGTGCGACAGCCAGTGTAAGCTCAGTCAGGCACTAACTACTGAGTAATAACAATTATTCTCTAAGCTTGAATAAATTTATTCGTATCTCCATTAATAAAAATAAACAAATAAAACACCAGTGTTTAAAATAAAATAATAAATACTCAAGTGTTTTTATTTAAAGTTATTTATCAAAACTGAAATAAAAAGTCAAATTTAATTTATAATAATATTATTATTGAAATATATAATAATAAAAATAATAAATATTGACTGTAAATCCATCTAAAAAAATGGATAATAAAAAACAACGAATTAAAAATTTATCACACCATCAAAAACGTTCTGAATTCATTGATGACGAGTGTAGTACTGACAGTGGTTGTAGTAGTGGTGGAAGTACAGGAAGTGCCGAACGTCTATCACGGGTCAATGACACAAGATCGACATTTCAAAATCGCTGTTATATTAATCATGTTCATTACCATAATGAACCGTCTACTACAAGATCACAAGAACGCTTATCTAAGCCTAACATCATCTCCAATCAACGGGGACGTATCAGTAAATCATCGAGATCATGGAGTCCAAGTAACTCGAGAAAACATACTGAAAAATCACCAACTCCATCATCCAGCCCATCAGATGCTCACAGCACCGACAGTGATTCATTAAAAAGCACACCTAAAACTGACGTTTTCCGGCGCGCTTTACATTATCTCACACTTACTAAAGTAGAAACCAGTAGTAGTAGTGGTAATAATAATAGCAGTTGCAGCAGTAGTGGTACTAGCAAAGAAAAGAAACTCACTAAAAAAAGTCCGAAGAAAATTTTAAGAAAACCTGTTACTTACACATACGTCAAGGGATTATCCGGTTTGCCAACGCAACGAGTGCCTAGAAATTCAACACCAGAACTTCCTTCATCTTTTACTTGCTGAATTCATACTTCAATCTATTCATCGTTTAATAATTTATTTATGGTAAATAATAGAATTATAATTCATTTAAATTTTAAAAAAAGGAGAAAAATTTTACTTTAATCAGACTATTTTAAAACGATGAAATAAGAATTTTTATTGAATTATTTAGTGCTCAAATAATTAAAATTTTTATTGCTTTTTTTCATTATTTAATAGAAATATATAATTATATAAATAATACTCAAATTTAATATTAAGTATATTAAACATTTTTACATAATTTTAATGGTACATAATATTAATTGTAATCTAAATAATTAATATTACTAAAATGATAATTAATTAAATATCATATAAAGTACTTAAATTTCCATAAACTTTTCAACACTTTCAAGTCAAATTAAAAAATGCACGAGCTTAAAAATTTATTATAAATTAATTACCTATCAAAAATTTTGAAAAATATCTTCAATTATTGTCAATAAAAATGTAGTTGATAAAACGTTCGATTTTTATTATAAAAATCAGTTTTTTTGTGATAAAAAAATTTATTTTTGCTTAATTCTTTGATCATTATCATGTTTAATTATCTCAATAATATTTAACAATTTTTATGGTAGTTAAAATAATTTTCTGTGACATTATTTCAAAACTAGTACGTGAGTATCAATTAAAATATATAAGTTGAAAATATTTAATTCTCACTGTGAATTATCAACTTTTACAAGATAATTTAATGTCAATGTTTAACGACATTTTTTAAACATCATAATTACTAGTATTGATTCGAAATACCATATCATAAAATTGTTAAGGTCCGTCTCCAGATTGTTCTTTATTATTTATTCCGTTGACAATGCCGTAACGACGATTACGTCAACCATAAAAAAAAAAACGAATGTCAATTACAAACAATATTCAAAATTATTATCATTATTTATTATTATTGTGTTCTATAAAATGCATATTGACTCTAAAGTGAATAACCAATGAATAATTATTGTACTAATCTCAAATAATCTTAAACTATTATTTTTTTTTAAGATATACTTGGTCATATTCTGTTTATCTCAAAAATTATTGAAATAAAACGAAAAAGTCTAAGATCGATAGTGTTTAAAATAAATATTTGTCTAAAACTCAATATGTTTTTTTTATCTTGTGATGTGCACTCAACTCTTTCAACAGTTATAATCCATATAATACGGACAAACAAAAATCAAACTGATCGATGACACTTCCGCTAAAATGGAAATTTTAGAGATAAAAAATTCCTAATAACAGACAAACTTTTATTTTTTATTTATAATTAAAATATTAAATGAATCAGTAATGAAATTTAAAATAGTTATTTTCCCCAACAATATTATTTTTACGATTCACTCTAGTGCCTTTTGTAGATTTCCCTTGTATGAATGACGTATTTAATAATCACTGTTTTTATGTGAATATAAAATTTAGTATATTAGTAAATTGTGAATGATTGTGAGTTTTAATGGTGTACGAAATATGTAATTCAAAAAAGGAAAAACAATTTTAAATACTGTAAAAATATTACTCATGTGTGTATTTTATATGATATTGTATCCTTGTAGACTTACTTGTAAGTTATGAATAAAAAATTTTTCATGCTATAAATGAAATTTTTACGTATTATTTCTTTAACAATTATTTCTCTAACTTTATTTTAATAAAAATGAGTTCAATGCAGCAAATCTCAACCTCGAGGTCTTTTTTTCGTAGTTATAAATTTATTGTGGAGCATCGAACTTCAACACCTTTTGACCCGATTACAAGTCAGCAATAATATCTAGATTCAACATCTTATAAATAGATTTATTTCGGGATAGATTTCATGAAATTTTAAAATATTATCTTGGGAGTCGTAGCAGGAGTTTGACAATTAAGAAACAGTGCTAAGCTATTATTTAAGATTAATTTACTAAAAATACTAAAAAAAAAAAAAGTTTCAAGCTGGAGTAATTTTTTTCAAGCTATAAATAATTTTTATGAAAAAATTAAAAAAAAAATTCGTATTTTGACATTTGATTAATCGAATGAAAAGTTATGGATACTTTTTTCAAGGAGTATGAAAAGATAAGTGAATCAAAGTTGTAATGCTCGATAGAATATACACAAAATATAATATTTATTTATTATTGAGCACCGATTATTTTTATTGCTGAAATGCATATGATAATATCGCAAGCTATACTGCTCATCTGCGTATGAGGGAGTTTATCAGCTGTACAAGAGGCGAAATACACAACGTACGTCAGGATAAATCCTTGGCCGAGTTTAATAACCATGTTTGGGTCTATTTCTAAACAGGTAGTGAATTGAAATTCACCCAGGTAAGTAGCCTTGATAAATCGCTTGTTATTTAATACTCACAAGACTGTTATTAATATTATTTGTATCACACTTTGATTCATAATTACCTCCTACTAATCAGTAACCAGATATCGATGATTTAAATTCAAATTTTAGTCGCTCAATGAATTGAGAACTTTGAAATGTTTACTGTGTTCGGTTAATTAGTAAATAAATATACGTCTTACAGTTCAATTGACAGTAAATTTAACCCTCGGTAGTCAGTAAGAAAATTTTTTTTTGTCAAACATGAAAATTTCAAGTGTATTTTTATTTCAATTATTTTTAATAAATTTAACAAAAAAAGAACTATTTTGGAAAATAATTTCAGTTATTATTCAATGCTTAACAACTAAAAATTCGTTATTTTTTTATTTAACTCAACGAAAAAAAGTTCAGAGTATTTGAGTTCAACACAGTTCATTTCATCGTTTTTCTCCTTTTTCTGATTTATTATTTTTTTTTTTTTTTTTATCTGTTATGATTCAATTATCCAACTCCACCCGGGTATTCAGTAACTATATTTTGATTAACAACACTATATAAAAAAAAATATTGATTGATTTATTGGAGATAGAAAACTTTGCAATTAATGTATTTTTATACATTTCAATTTAAGCGTCTTATTTTTATCCTTGCAATCTGCTCGTAATCTCACTTCTTAGGGATGATAATATAGAAGGGTGTGACATAGGAAAAGTCCCATCATGACTTTCGGTCGGAAGGAAGGAAGAATAAAAAAAATTAATTAAAGGTTGCATCTTTGTTCACAAAACGTAAGTTTTAAACAAGTGGTTATAGTTTGATGATCAATGTATATTTTATGAACATTTGCAAGCTTGACATTTTTTTTTTTAATTAAATAAAACAAAAATAAATTTTTATTTTTTAATACAAAAATTTTAAAAATCATTTAAGTTTAGATTCTAAAAATAAAAAAAAAATACGCTTGAAAAAGGTATTATCGTAGATTATTACATATGATTTATTAATTCTAGATTATAATGCAATGTTTGTTAAATTTTCGAAATATCCGCTCAAAACACTTAAAAAATTGTTTGTTTTTTTTCTTTAACATTGGAATGTTTCTACTATTTGACTGTTGAACCTTAATATTTAGATCAGATAAATAAACAAAAAAGTTTTTAAACATGAAATGTCATTGGCAGCGTCGATATCTCGATAACGGCCCATCTAAACAAAAAAGTCTATAATATCTAGATTTAGCTCTTGAAGCTCAAAAATTTGAGTAATGTGAAAAAACGATCCTTTAGAAATCGACGCGGTTTTCCCAGTATGAAAAATTGTTTGCCAGGTCTTAAATCGGTGGATCGAAGAATTTAAAAGTTAGATAAAAATAAACGATTATTTACAAATTTTTAAAAGGCCATATGTTCAAATGCAAATCATTTTGCTCAAAATCAGTTTAAATTTTTCGACCCGGGTATTCTGACCATTACCACGGAAATGTCAATATGTGTACTACATATTGAAACTTTTGGGACAATGCTATTTTTAGGCATAACTTAACAAAATAAACGATATAAATTAAAACAAAATTTCCTTTAAATTCCGACATAAAACCGGCTACAATAGCTAGATTGATAAATAAATCTACCTAAAAGGTGAAGCATCAAATTTGGTTTGCTGGCCAATTGAACACCCCTAATGGAACAGTTTTCAACACTTCGAAAAATTGTGGAGACAAAATATTTCTTTCAAATTTCCTAGAAAAATTAAAAATGAAAAATCTCCGTTATAATAAAAAGAATTAGGAAAATGGTTGACCCTAAAGGCCATCCCTGTAACTTCCCGCTGATACATACCTAAGCGCTCAACATGTCACTTATTTTCTTTTTGAGCTCTTCGAGCTCATAATCTGGTAGGAGTTTCATAGAACAATATTTTTTGAATTTGTAAATTGAAATAACTTTTGAATGGATGAACCGATTTTCTCGCGGTTTACGGCATTTAAGGCAGTTTTTTGAGTTATTTAAAGAATCTTACAGCATAAATTGATCAGACCAAAAATTTCATAAAAATTAAAAAAAAAAACATTTTTTTCGACAATGATATCTCACGAACGAATTAACCGATTTTGACCTGACCAGCGACAATCGACTTGGTTTTTTTATGTTAAGAGCTGATTAGTTTTTCCTAGCGGAAAGTTAAAAATTCTTTACGAATTCTTTTTAAAAAATAGTCTAGAAACATTTTAAAAAAACAAAAAATTTTTTTTAATTTCTTCAAAGGAAAAAAAAAAAATTTTTTTTTTCTCAATTCGCGGACAATGACATTAAACTATATTGTATAATATTCTTAAAACTTTTAGGAAAAAAAAGTTTTTTCAAAAAATTTTTATGTTTTGGTTCATGCTTTTCCTCGCTATCGAATTTTGCGGTTCTACAATAATTGATCTCCGAAATTTGAAACCACGATTATTGATCCCCGTAATTTTATCCCACCATCAACTGATACCAGTGTCAAATGATCCCACCAATAACTGACCCCAATCGTGTTATGCCTTTTTATCATGGATTTTGTGTGTTTATTCGACATTAGACCATATTTTTGCAGGGATCAGTTGACGTGGAGATCAGTTGACGGTGGGATACAATTACGGGGAGCAATTATCGTGTCACCGAATTTTACCCTCAACCCCTTCTTTTCTAGAGTCAACTTTGCATTTTTCCAATGTAAAATTTATGAATTTTTTAATTCTAATTTTACATTTTTTCTTCGTTTTAACAATCTTTCCACATGTTAGCTTATATTATCTATAATATAAAACTTACATTTCTAAAAAGATAAACTTGGCAGTTATGATTTGAGAGGATTGAAACTGTAAAATTGTAAATTTAAAAATTTTAACAGTACATTTTTTTGTGTATGTAATATACACAATCAAAAATTTCAGTAATTGAAAAAATTACTCAAGCAACTTAAACTGGGCGTTAAACCCAAATTATATTTATTACGTAATTTTTCGTATTCAAACTTTTTTTTTATTTCGTATTAAAATATAGGAACCGATATCTCTCGAATAAATCAACCGATTTTGATCCAATTGGCAGTATTTGACACAGTTGCTCGTATTCAAACGCAAAAAACATATTTCAAAAATCAGTTACTTTTAAAGAGCAAGAATTATTTTTGAAGAAACTTTTGAAAATTTTAGAGTAATGGTATCTTTTAAACATACATAACATAAAAATATATTATCAGAATGATCTTCTAAAACCTCCGGCGAAAAATCGATTTTCAAAGATTGGGCTGCATGAAAAATTATTATTTTCTTAGCGGAAAGTCAGCCATTAATTATCCAACTGTCTTATAATATGAATTGCTTTAATTAATCTTTCAATAATGATAAATGATAACTGATAAACTGAAGAACTAATAGCTAGTAGATGGTGAGAAATTTTCACTCGGAATAAAAAAGAATAGACAAGTTGTATAATTAACAAGTACATGAAAGAGTAAACAAACCGGTGTGTATAGCCATGAAAACAGTGAACGTGACTGTTAACGGGTATTTCGCAGTAACCCTGATGAGGCCAAGGAATGACCTATTTTCCTAGGGGTGCATTTTATGACGTATAACTCCATTCACGACCCTGCCGCATGACCTAAATTCGTCGAACAATGAATAAGAACCAAGAAATACCATAGTTCATTGATGTATATATATTATTAGCTATAAAAGAAAGGATTGATTTTTCTTTTGTGACGTGGGTTGATTAATTAGGTTATTAGGAGTTATTGTTATTGTATTAATCACTTAAAATTTAATAGAAATAATTATTATGATTATTATGACGATTATTTACTAATTTTCATTATAGTATTAATTAGTAAATATTATTATATTATTGTTACTGAAGGTTTGATTAATTTAGAATTTTGAAGAGTGTGAGAAATTATTTTGAGTTGGAGAGAATTTAGCGAGCTAAAGAAAATAATTGTAAAAGAATTCAAAAGAATGGAAAAATATTTTAAGTCCCAAGCCAATTTAGTATGAAAAAGCGACGAATGGATAGAGAATGAGAGTGTTCTTATGTATTGTTTATTTTGTTTAATTTGATTATATTGTTTATATTGTTGATTAACATGATCAAGTCAATAAATAGATTTTTTTTCTTTGATTTATTAATTAAAATGAAGTGTTTGTGTATATAATTGGTTATTTTTTATATGAATCCCCGTTTATGATCCTGGACTCCGACGTCTAAATTTCGAGTCGGGAATTCAATTTAATTAATTGAATTAAATTAGAAAACGTACCCGTTACACTTTATATCCTTCGACCATTACACTTAATCTGTTTTAGATTGCTAATCTTGAGTATTTTAATTTTCAAATGATTTATTGCATTTTTATAAAACTCCGATTCTTCAACCCTTTCATGAAAAAGTGAAGAATATGGACGCAACATGAGACAGATTACAAATGATTTATCCACGATTATATGAATCCTTCTTCTTCTTCTTCTTCTTCTTCCTCTTCGTCTTCTTCAGAGATGGTGGCTTAAAATTTTAATAAAAGCTACATATTACTATGAATTTTATTAAAGACATTTACAATCAACCTAGTGATTAAAATAATCTTCAAACGTTATAAATCGTAAATAAAATATGGTAAATCAAAATTACAAAATTCTTCTAAAATACAATTGACCTTTCAATTCAAAAAGAGCCAGTTCTTCAAAAAAAGCATATAAAGATAATAATAATCAATAAATTCTTAACCAAATTTTTTTAAATTTAATCTTTAAAATTGTTTTTAAATTTCTATATCAAGAAAAAAATTTTTACCTGTAATATTGATTAAGACATTATTGTTTACTTCCATGCATAAAAATTTCTTCTGAAGAAAAAAATTTATAATTTTAAAAATGTTTCATTCAATACTTTTTAATACATCAAATCAATCAATCTGTTTTTACAATGTCAAACAACGTTAAATTATTAGAGAATTTGGATTGAATAATTTTCTAGAAGACCAAAATTTTGTTAACTCAAAAACGGTTTTATTTCTTCCAAGATAATCCCGGTTTTATATAACATTTATGTAAATCTAAGATATTTTTAATACTGCTAAAGAAATTTTTTTTCTTACTGGGATAAGTATTGAGTATTCAAAATTTTTTATTTTTTTATTTTCTTCCAATTAGTTTACGTATGAACCAAAAGAAAAAAAATTCCAGACAATTGTTTTCAAGTGCTTATTTTTAACTTCTCACAGGTACTGTGTCACACTCCAGCACACTTCAAATATGGCAACATTTTTTATTACTCAATGATCGGTTGTAAAATTTTTTAAAAATCAAACTTTTCGTAACAAATGTATACCTTCGATACAAATTATATGAGTAAATGATCTATTTTCAATGATTAAAAAAAAAATGTTTAATAATGACGTATGTAGCATTTTTCGATGTGTTTAATGAAAAATATCAAAACAAATTTTCAAGTTGCTTGGGACAAATTTTTGAAAAAATTTTATTTCAATCAAGTTGATTTAACAAAAAATTAAAGAAATCTTAGCCCCTCTACGATGGCCCAGTTCTTCCGATTTCTCGTGCACGCGTATGACGTCACTTTCGTCATTGATGTAGCCAACGAGTAACCTGCCCCAGTTCTCGAGACTCTACTATTATACATATATACACACAACGGGCTGAGCTACTGCAACCCCTTTAAAATCCCTTGAAGCTTTGTCCTTCAATCTAAAAACTATACACGAATACAGTTTATCAGTATCGTCATGTACTATTTATTTATTTAATTGTTATAAATAAATAGATTTCATAAATCAAGTGTTTCATATGCAGACAATACTTTTTTGATTTTCCAATTCATAAAAAGTCACAATATATTTTTTGTCAGAAAATAAAAAAATTATTAAATTGTGAGTTTTCCTCTAAAAACTGATTTATACTTTTCAGATAATCATTATACAATATGTAAAATATAAAAATTCGGATTAAAAATACAAGTAGGATAAGGAGAGATTGCGCTGCATCGCCTCATTCACCCTTGCAACCAAGTTCGTTGCACTGACACGATGACGCGTCGATTACGTCATGACTCCGTGGATACTCTGTACTACGCACGCTCGAATCTCCTGTGATATGTGGGTTTGCGACCTCAAACTAGGACAATCCCTACTATACTTGCATACTTACCTAGCTCAGGGACAACATCTGGCGATAAGGGTGGCTAAAACGATGCGCCAAAAGCCGAAAGTGCATTCACCTTGTCTGTGACCTAATCAATTTCAGCATTCTATTTTTATGCTCTCCTGCAATATTTTTGTCCTATTTTATTTTTAATTTTCTATTCATTTATTTGTTCAATCATTAACTTACTATTACTATTATTTTTTTTTTGGAATAAAGTAAATCGTATTGAAAATTATATTTTTGCTAAAAAAAATTTTTAATTTAAAAATTAGCTGTGTATAAATATTTATTTTTTAAATAAAAAATCTGTCCTAAAAAAATATTAATTGGAATGATTGATCAAAAAAATTTTTTTCTCAAAAACGAGTATTCAATTTGTGTAGAGAATTTTTATTAGTTTCTAAAATCATCATTTTTGTGACAAGAAATTAATTTGTCAGAAATTTTTAATTTTATTTCTTAGCTGAAGAAATTAAAATTTTTCTTACAATAACTTTCTTTTTGGAAAAAAGTTTTCTAGATTTGTAAAAAAACAATTTAGATAGACAACTTGAGAATTTTCATCCAAAATAGTTTTTTCCCAAATCTAGAAAACTTTTTTTTAACAAGAAAGCTACTGCGAGAACAATTTTGATGTTTATTTGAGTCAAAAAATATAATTGTTGAAAAAAATCCAACAATTTAATTTCTTGTCACAAAAATGTTCATTTTTTTCAGAAGAAATTTTTTCTCTCAGTATAGTTACTAAAATATTAATGTTTAACTAATATTTTTTCACAGGAAATCTTTGAAGTTTTTCCACCCCAAGATTTATTTCATCTTTAATTGATAAATTCAATTTCAAGTAAATTAAGTTATACATCGAATTGATGTTAGTAATTTTTAATTTTTAACAAATTTCGTACGAATTTATATATAAAACACAGCTGTAATGTAATTACTTTTAAATTTTTCGATCTACATTTGACAATTGATAATTAATCTATTAATCTTTATTGATCGTAAAATTCTCCTTTAGTCGTGCTATTTTTACGTTAATACTGCACTGTTATAATCTTTATAGGTTGAGTATAGTGTATTGCGGCGATTCCTTGCATTACGTGACCGATAAAAGGTCAGAACAATCGTCATAGAAAAAAAGTTTATCTACTTTGTCACCTTTACTTATTCTTTTAAAGATCGTTTCAAGTTTGACTGAAATTAGACTTAGCAAGTCACGTGTTATTGAAGTTTTTAAATAAGAAATTTTATAACTGATCTTCAGAATTGATTGATATTAATTATGAAATACAGAATAACCTAGTATTTTCATAAAAACTTGTAAGCCACTTGACCGATTGATCTTAAAATTTAATCAGCTCTAGATCTCGAAGAGCTTTTTCAGATGCTGCAAAATTGTATAAATCGGTCAATATATTCGGGGGGGGGGGGG